>CM076580.1:1594507911-1594641192 GCA_034641835.2 Pinus albicaulis | reverse complement strand
CTGAGAGGTGTGCGTGGAGAAAAACAGAGCTTCCATTGTACAGTTTTGACAAAGATTTTAATAAAAAATGCAGCTCTGACCCCTGAGATTCCTGTGGTATGAAATTTAACATTTGTCTCATCCTTTGTTTCATATGTAGCCTGTTGTGTTTCCGTTTCATTTCATTTCTAAATGAATACTTTTAAGTGAGAAAGGCAGAATTCAATTTATTTGCTCTATCTTGAGGAAGTGTTCATATTTAATGTTTTCTTCTGTTTGACAAGGATTCATCTTCTATGCCCTTGTCAACCTCGCAGCGGTCTTTCACTCTATATAATTTCAAATTTGATGTTAAATTTCTTGCTTATCTTGCCTCAGGAGATAATCTGTGTTTTTTATTATATTTCCCTGTTCAAGCTGTTCTTAATCCCATGCTTCCCAGAAAACCCCATCATTTATTAAAAACCTCATCCATATCAATTTACTAGCCTCTGAGGCTGATGAAACACTAAGAAAGTTGCAAAGGACCAGAGTGCCAGAAGTTCAATGGTGGGAAGAAATGATGGAACTTTTGTAAAAAATTATCCTTACATAAATTTTTGCCTATTTACCACAGTATATCATGATAAAAGGATAAGGATGAACAAAGGTCAAAAGAAATGCTCGAGCAATTAAGAGAGTATAGGTTAAAGAGGTCAGAGTGCTTGAGTTAAAGGAAGTATTGAATTATCGATAATCTCCATGTGGACCGTTATTGGGTTTTATATCAAGTCCCTGTATGTGACATGGGGTATTTTTCTATCACTGTCTGGGGTGGGACTTCCACTTTTCTGGATGGATATTTGGGTTCCAATCTTCAGATGTGAAAATGTAATGAATTCATGGACTGTTTTACTTCATATAATATATTCAAAACAACGTTTTTTCTCTTGTGAAAAAAAAATGATTAATGTTTATCACTCTGCCTTTAAAACTAGCGATGCTGGTCTATGTTGCTGGTTTATTGATATGGTCTGATGGTCTTTTTATATTTTGGACATATCACACTCCTCACATGATTAGCGTTTTTCTCTTTTCAAGGATTTTGGGTACTTTAATTTTTATTTGGAACAATGGAGCATCGATACTCTAAGGCTTCATGTGAGGGCACATGGTATGTCATGATTGTGCTACTTTGTCATTAAATCATACTAGGTGAATGATAAAATCCACAGGAAGAGCGGGATCCCTTTTACCTGAAGCACTCATTTTAAGCCTCATATTGTGCTCTACTCGGGATTGAAACAGAAGTTTGTGATGAAAGTTTGGGCTTTTAATAAAACTTCACAATTATGATTGAATCTCCTAAGATGATGATGAATGCACGTTTTTTCTACATACTAATAATATCCCTACCAGCATAGTAGGTTTCTTTTTTCTTCTGGTTGGTAGAGAGTGTTCCCAAGCATAAGAACATTCTAGTTTTCCTATCGGGTCAATGAGGATCTTCCCCAAATCCTATCACCGTGATGGTTAGGGTTATATCACTAGAATTTGTAACTTTATTTTTTATTTAATACCACTACTGTTAGCCCCCAGGGGCAACTCAATTGGTGATGGCCTTGAAAATGAAGTGTAGTTACTATCCTCCAAGAGGCATGATCACAATTGCCCAGTGTAGTGTTAGGTACACTTGCATAATGAATCGAAATGAAAATATTTCAGTGAAGAAACCGGTTTGAAGGTTTATTCATAATGATAAAGCTGTGATCTCATTAAGGACTTAATCCTTCATGCCAATAGTTAAACACTGTATGCTCAATATGGGCACAAGTTTTCACAACAAGTTCTTAGTTTCATTGTCCACAACATGAATAGTGGTAGCCCACTCTATTACCATGCAATCCCTGGGAAGATTGATATTTAGTTCTCGACTTTTTTCTTCGTCCCATCTATTAAATTTGAAGGGCCAACTTGGTAGAGATGTCATAGTATTGCAAACTGGGATCCTTGTGCTCCAATTGTAGTTCATCAATCTGTAATAATATCTCCCTGCAAGATTCATTATGCTCTAGTAATACATTGTTGGGGAGTGATTTCATGTTCTAGTATAGCTCTATTGTACATATATATTAGTGTTGGTGCCCTAAATTATGGCCTAAATCAATCACCCACTCAACCATAAAGGCCAAGACCTCCTCATAAACTTGCTCATCATGTTCAACACGAAATTCAATATCAACATAGTTGATTTCCTGTTGTATAGGAGCAATGGTTTGTGAATGATATCTCTGTGCTTCCTTATGAGCTTGAAGTGTGCCTTGAGTGCTCCCTTCTACTTGAGAAGAGGACCCTCAACAGGATTTGGCTCTTTGTCGTGGCATTGGAGTTGTCAAGCAGGGGAGTAATCGAGTATGGGTATGCACAAAGGTGAAGACTTCAAATGGATATAGCCATGTCCAACAAGAAGGAGCTTCAATGGTGTAAACACCAGGTAATGCTGAGTGTAAATGAATTTAAAGTTGGAGAGGATAAGGTGTAGGGTTGTGGGCACCACCGAAGGAGGTAGGAATAATACTATGGCTCATAGAGGCTTCCCAAGGTGCAAGGGGGACCCAAGTATTTGACTGTGTAAGCAAAAGCCCGAGTTCACTTCTTAATTTCCCTACTTTGACAATTAAAAATTTGATTTATTTACAATAGAATATAATAGTGGAATAAGCCAACCATGCATTAAGGAAATTTTGTAGATGCAATACTGAATAAGACCTTTGGTGCCACCACCTGCGAACCCCTACTTCTTCATGCACTTTTTCCTCATAGATTGCATGCCTTCGCCACAGGGAAAGTCTACCCCTAGAATGAGCATGTAAAATTGAGGAACCTGGGATGGTTATGGACCTTGGGAGTCCATATTGTGCAACTTAGGGCAACATATTAAATTAGTCACGGGAACCATATGAAATTATTGGTGTATGCAAGAAAATGATCATTTATGGAAAAACAGAGATAGGGGATTTCTATTTGAGGAAAATCACCTTGGTATTGAAAATTTTGTGTGGTATGGCCAGTGACGTTTCCAAGGAGATTTGGGCTTGGGTCATTTCCAGTAATGTTTCAAGCACTCTTTTGGAATTTTCCAAGCGCACCTAGGCACCCAAGATGGGCGTGAGATGCAGACCCATAGGAAAATATCACCTTGTGAATGCCAATGACCCTTTAAGAGAACATAATTTGGAGGTGTCTCTTATCTCAATAATTATGTTAGGTTCTTTCCTTTCCAAGGTAATTTTGGGAATGAACTGCATTTGTTGTTCAAGTGTTTGTCTTTTAAGTATTTTTTGAGAGCATGTAGATTTTGGCACTCGAAAAAAATACCAAATTCGTTTTTGAAGTCATTATCACAGTTAGTCTGACGTGGATGCATTTTCTGTGACATTTACATAATGGTTTTGAGTTTGAAAAATGGGATTGGTTGACTATTAATAAAGATGAATTACCAACCGGTACCAGATTGGTAAGTATGATTTCACACATGCTTCTATTTAACAAAGATGGCAAAGTCACTATTAACTAGAAATAAATTTTTTTGGCCTTGCTTCTTTTAGTTGTGCAAATTGAATCTATGGGTGGTTATAGGGAGGAATCATGTATTTGAAAATTGTGCCCTTCAATAAAATGCCTTGTAATCTGTGTTTTTTTTTCTTGAATTTATTTGCATATTATGGGGTTGAATCCTCCATTTGGTGTTAAAGCTGCTCTTGCAAACAAATTTATTAACAAAGCCTTGGAGTTCAAGCCAAATTTGGTCATCCTTATTGTTCCAAAAGAAACACAGAGGTATATTATTTTTCATTACGGAAGGGTACTAAATTGATGAACTCTTTTAATGCAGAACTATAGGTAAATGAAATTAGGTCATCATACATCTTGTAATAAATCCTATTGCATTTTAAAGCTCAGAATACTACAAAATATATACATCTTGAATCAATTATGTGGCCAATCAATTGGTTTTTTTTCATTAGTTACTGCGTTGTCCCCCAATTGTCTATCGATATTTTTCTTGTTGTTGGGATTGTCTCTTTTCAAACAGTGACTATTGCTAGCTTAATCTTTTTAGCCAATGAGGAGAATGTTACATCAATTTCTATTCGTGGGTTGTTATTTTTTGTGTAATTGGTTACAGTAGATGATCAACACACCATACTAGTTGTCAACTCGCCCTTTTTCCTCTTTAAATTTTCTTCTCCCAATTTTATAATTTTCTTATCTAATGTTCTTTTAAATTTTCTTCTCCCAGATTTCTAATTTTCTTATCCAATGTTATAAAAAAACAGTTCATAAGAAAATTCACATTTTCTCTTTTTTTCTCAACTATCAGTTGATATGTACCAATTTAGAATTTTCTGTTTTAAGAAACAATTTAAAATTTTGCCAGCAAGTAACCTTTCAATCTTTAGAATTCGTTTCTCATTACTCAACCCATTTTTTTCTCAAAACATTTAAATTTAAGATAAAAATAATGCTTCAAAATATTCACATTTGTTATCCTTTCCATAAAACTTTGGTGGTTTAATATTCTTGTGCTCTCCTTTCAAATAATCTGACTCATCCCATCTCTTTTAATTCCTAATAGGAGACAAAGTTGTGATGCTCTCTAGCTATAAGAATGCAGAGGCTCTTCTCATTTAATGCCTAGGTGAATGATAATTCCTACAATCACTTCTTGACTTCCTTTATCCTCTGTGACCATCCCTTCAATCGCGAGGTCTATGCTCTTTTGCATTTCTTGCATTAGATTTACTCCTCATTCCCCTACAAATTATTCTAACCATTTAGTAGTTGAGTATTTATTTGACTATGCTCTTCTTGAAATCTTATTAATATTGCATTTAGTATTACAAATCTTCAATTTTGTTTACAACGTGGAATTTTCCAACCAACTTTACTAGCTCCATTATGCTTCTATTCACACTGTACTCATTTTTTCCATTACTCAAATTGATATTTAAATCTTTTACTTCCTCTTCATGGCTATATGCTCTTGTGAATCCTCCATACTTCTGGTCCTCATTAAATTTTATCTATTCTTTCCACACCCATAAATCTATGGATGTGCAAGAACCCATTACCCTTAGAAATTGTGCATAGTATATTTTTTTATTAATTAGGATTTGGGCCTTTATTCATTTCAATCAATTAAGAAAATAGATGAAATAATATGATTTCTCAAATTTTAAGTATAATATCCTATAAACAATCGGGCACTTCCCTGCGTCTTGGCACTGTTGACCCATAATCATAAGAAAAGTATCAAGAATGAAGCATGCTGGACCAACTCAAACATAACTGCAAGAAACAAAGATCAAATACAAGTTCCTTAGCTATACTGCTTTATAGATTAAGAAAGACACTTCATTGAAAGTCTTATTCCTTGTAAATTGTTGTTTAAGTCATATATCTTAAGTTTGGATTTGTTTACAGGCTGTGATTGACGCAAACATTATTCATCCTCTTGTATAATTGTTGCAAACTGTTGAGTTTGATATCAAGAAAGAAGCAGCAGGGTTTATATCTAATGCTACTTCTGTTGGTACACATGATCAAATCAAGTATGTATTTAATGAATATATATGATCAACACAAGCATATTGCTAAAATGGGTTGTCTAGTAATTAATGAAGGGGTCAACTTACAAGATGTAATGTAATGAGATGTTTTTGTTGATAATAGTCAGTGTGATGTACAAATGTTCAAGAATTTGTGTTAGTTGATACAATGAGACAAAATACTAATTCCTGCTTTTGGTTGCAGATATCTTGTGAATCAAGGATGCATTAAGCCTCTATGTAATCTTCTAGTCCGTCTAGACCCAAGAGTTGTAATTGTTTGTCTTGAAGGGCTAGAGAATATTTTAAGAGTTGGGGAAGTAGAGAAGGTTCTAGGCAACACTGGAGGTGTAAATATCTATGCACAATATATTGATGATGCTGAAGGACTTGAGAAGATTGAGAGCCTACAAAGTCATGACAATAATGAAATTTATGAGAAGGCAGTAAATATTCTTGAAACTTATTGGCTGGAAGATGATGAAGATGACCAAACAGCCAATTTTTACCTCTCATATTTAACATTTTAAGCGATCTATGATATGCCGCCGATGGAGGGAAAACTTCATTTTCTTACAATCAGAGAGATTTACATAGTCAAGTATTCTTGCATGCATTGTGTATACTCTATGTCCACATGCTATCAAATTTCTTTTAGGTTCAACATGAGTACTTTATTTGACCTTGCTATCAAACTTAAAATTATTTACTATTTTTGTGGAAGCTCTGATGGAGTCTAGTTTCCCGAGTTGAAATAAATTTCAAAATATGAGTCTTATGTTTATCATCAAGAGAATAATTTCAAGCGTTATTCTAGCACTAATGAAATTTAATTTTGTAATATTTCTCCACCAAGATATATAGATTTCAATCAATGATCTAATATTTCATAAGAGGCAAGTGATCTGTTCTGGAAAATGTTGGTTTAAATGTTTTGTTGCTTATCAATATCCTTGGTTGTTGATAATTTGCTTTAAATTTAATTTTAACTTTTATTTAACCCTTCTCATTAGGAATATAGAAATGATGAATCAAACACTAGTAGCAAACAAGGTTCTCCAAAGATCATGTCCATCATTTACTGTGTCTTAATGTCATTTTATTAAGGGCATAAATGGAGCCATAGTTTTAGAGCATTTGGAAGCTGAAATTTTGGGTGATCATGATGACCATATTCATGGTGTAGAGTCTAGACATGGCAGTTACTTCCACTAGAAGGTTTCTAGATACAGGAGTTTTGCCTTTATCTTCACAACATCCAGCTTTACATGGAGGCCATGCAGTTGTTGATTGTGTTCCATGAACACTTCCACCTACTCCTACTCCTCTTCTTCATAAATCACAGTAACAGAAACTCAAATTTTTTCATGGAAAGAGGAAAGCTTAGTAGATACTAGACCATTTTCTTTTTCCTGTTTAGTAATAGTCTCTAGAACTGTCTTTAGTATGGCTTATTTTATAAAACTTATATGATAGTTTTGGTTTGAAATTTGAAGTTTTAACCTACCTTTGAACTATTGCTTGAATCTTACAACTCATTTGTAATGAATATGATGCTCTATTTCATTTCATGGATATCTGTTATAATTTGTTGATGACAAATTTTATATGTTGAAACTTGACGGTTGATGTTGTGGTCGATGATTGGTCGTCTGATGACAATGTTATAACTACTATATGATTGATGTTATATGTGTATTAAATGGTATATGCTTTAATTATCATCACTATTCTAGTAGTTAAATCTATGTTTTTGTGTTTTTTTCAGTTGGTTCAACATTCTACATGGATTTTTTGAATAGATATATATATATATGTGTGTGTGTGTGTGTGTGTGTGTGTGCATAAAAAGTATTATACAAAAACATCTTTTTAAATTATTTGGTCCTAGAAGCTTTTGAAATCATGCTTCCCAGTCCTGCTCCTACTCCCAACAACCTTGAAGCTATCACCTTGGATTGAAGAGGCATTGGAATGATGGTGACATTATCAGAGGAAGAATTCCTGTTGTTCATGTATCATATTTTAAAGCTACCCTAAGGGTAGAATCCTGTGCTTCTCTAGGGATATGAGGAGTCTTTATGCCAAAGATGTTTTGTTACATCCCTTAATCAGGTGTGCATGCCATTTGATGCCCAAACTCTGTCATTATTTCAAATTTGAAGGGGTTAGGGTGGGTGCAATCCTGGAAAGGGGTTCTCATGTGCCAAACCTGGCATGCTGGGGTCTCATTATAAGGAATCTTTCTGATTTTCATCAGTTTTTTCATAATTTTCTGGTTCTTCCAAATACCTTTCTTTGGACTAATTCTTGTTTGATTCTTTAAGTCACTTGCAAGTTGCATGATAGTTAATTCTTGGTTTGATTATATGGTATTTGTAAATTCTTGTTCACAAATCTTGCTGCTAAAATTTTTGAAATTTTAGGTCCATAGCATATGACTATATATTTAATTCTTCTTGAACATTAATTTAAGTTTTGAAACAGTTATTAAATTTTAGCAAGTATTTAGTAAAAATTACAACATGTTGTAGAGTATTGGCCCTTTTTGCTATCAACATGTATTTATGTTTTCCTACCATTGCTCTCTCTATCATCAATTTCATTAACATGTTTCCCTTTGACATACAACTCATTTTTTATGGTTTATAATACTTTTTTGAATCATCTTTTAATGCAGTCCCTAAAAAATGTTTCAAAGGAATGGAATTCTATTTAATGGTTGAGGCCAAATCCTTTCAACACATTTGACATGTTTCTATGATTTAAACATAGAAACATTTCACATTTCACATTAAATTCATTCTTATTCATTTAGTGATTTTAAACCATATGTTACAGTACCAACAAAATATGTTTCAAATATACAATAATTAGGGGATAAATTGGTGGAATAATACACCATTAACCTTAATCTCACCCTAATTTTATTCTAAATCTAAATTTTCTCACCGATTTTCCTCTTGATTATGTTCTTTCAAGACATGGTAGTGTTGAATTTTGGTGAATATGCCTTATTGTTGTCTACATCAATCTGGAATTGATGCTATAAAGTTTCCTATGGTTAATGGCTATTTAATCATATGAATGATAATAATCCTAGAGTCGTTAATCATAATGATTGAATTAATTCTTATTCCTTTAGTGATTTTAAACCCTTTTCAAAGTGCATATGCCTCTATTTGTTATGATTCCAATTTTATGCTCCATCAATAAAATATAAAAGAATAAATATAATCCTTCTTCCAATTTTAAAAATTAGGATACTTTGTTGAAGCTATCAATATGCTCTATAAACTAGTTTGAATAAATTTTCTCCTTAAATTTGAAATTTACCAAACCATTTCTCTTCATCTATATTGAAACATTGATGAGAGTTGAGTTGTTTTCCTTTGGAAATAATAATTTCATCTAAATTTTTTTGGATTTATTGCTACAAGGGGTGGGATATCTATCTCTTAATATAAAAGTGTGAAATCCATTACTAGCGAAACTTTCTAACATAAGAATTAATTCATAGCTAAACACACCTTTATGAATAGTTTTGACATTATTAACGGAAAGAAAGAAGGGTAAAACTTTTTTAGATTTACATGATGATTGATGATTATCTTGAAAATCCATTATTATGAGTAGTAGCATGCTTGGTGTTAGATCCATAGGTTACGCTATTTTAAAATACAATATTGCATAGAAAAATTCATGACACTTGAAAAGGATCATAAACAAAATTATTTTTAATTGGTTGTTGTTTATATTTGCTAAAAACCCATTTACAAATGGTAATTATGAAGGAAAAAATTGTTAAGGTCACAATCAAGATTTGAGAAATCCATTGGAAGTGCAAGAACCTACACATAACTTAAAATTGTTATATGGAGAACCATGATCAACATAAAACAACCCACTAATGCAAATTTGGTTATATGGTGTGGTTATATCTCAATAAAAAAGATTTTTAAGGATGACAATGACAAGTTGTACAACACATGGAAGAGAACACTTTCTAGTTTAATCCACCCATGCCCATGAGGTTGGATTATAATAATAATAGAGAAACAATATTTAAACTATATTTGATACTTCCATGATGATTGATGAGGAAACCATTATTACAAGTAATAACATACATTATTCATGTGTTAGATTTATATATTATACTATTTAGAAATACAATTATGAATAAGAAAATTCATGATACTTGAAAAGAGTCATAAAAATGTTTCCAAAAGAAATTAAAATAGCAACTTCCAAGTAAAGGGAAATGGCTTACAAAATAGTGAATAATAATGTTTTCCATACCACATGTTGAAACTTTCAAAATATTGAGAAAACAAAATATAGATTACAAGGGGATGTGTAATATGTAAACGATCAAAGATAGAATTTTGGAGAAATAACTAAATCTTGATTAGAAGATCTTGAATGTTCCTTTGTAGGATCTATTCCATGTTGTGAACAATATTTTCCAAGCACATGGAAAATAGAAACATGTCAAATGAACATAGAAACATTTGACATTTGACATTTGTAGGATACTTTGTTGAAGCTATCAATATGCTCTATAAACTAGTTTGAATAAATTTTCTCAAATTTGAAATTTACCAAACCATTTCTCTTCATCTATATTGAAACATTGATGAGAGTTGAGTTGTTTTCCTTTGGAAATAATAATTGAACATCTAAACAATTTTGGATTTATTGCTATAAGGGGTGGGATACCTATCTCTTAATATAAAAGTGTGAAATCCATTACTAGCGAAACATTCTAACATAAGAATTAATTCATAGCTTTAAACACACCTTTATGAATAGTTTTGTGTTCTTGAATGTTCCTTTGTAGGATCTATTCCATGTTGTGAACAATAGAAACATGTCAATAGAAGATAAAACTAGGAGATCTCCATCACGAAAGACAATAATGGAAAAGTTAGCCACATCACTATAAACTAATTGAAACCTAATGAAGAAATGCAAATGATGATATTTGATATAAAAACTAAACTAACGATACAATTATATATATATATATATATATATATATATATATATATATATATTCATTCATGACCATCATATCCATGAAAATTAAAAGGGGGCAAGTTAAGATCATCTAGGAGTAAACATCATGGACACATTAAATCACCATAACTTAATTATCTAGCAAAGCACCCTTATCCAGTAGATAATAATATATTTTTTGTACCAGCACACATCTAACCATCCACATGTCCATTTATTTGAAATAAATCCACAATATAGTCTTAAACTATATAAATTCCAATGCATTGTAGCAATTATATGTTCTAACCCTAGAATCAAAGTTCATTGTTCATCTTGAACAATTTGTTCCACTCATATGAAATGTGCTAGTGGAAAATTTTCAGGAATGGCATCATGATCATCTATCGATAACCTCCATTGTCGCTATTTTTTTCTACTCTTCACTTGCTTCAACTGCAACCAAGTTGCTATGACCAAGTGACTATATTGGGCGTAAATAACCTTTGTCTAGTAATATTGAAAAATAATATGATCTTAACATTTATTTACTTCGTCAAAGAAATGTCCCATTAAGACCATTGAACTGATTGGAAATGTATAATTTGATGGATCATTATACTCTTGCAGCAACGTGGATTTATACATAGTGCATCATAATAAATAATAATGCACTTTTTCTTGATTATTTTATGGTGCAATGAAAACGAAGACATCACCTTCTCTAACCATATCAGAAACACGATCATAATCAGTTTCAATCACAACCACTTCATTTTCCATTTCCTTGTGAGTCAAATTTCCAAATGGGGGCAATGGTGTCAATTATTCATGTTTCCATGTTAACAAATTTATTAATTTGGTTTTCACAGTCATCGATGGACTCTGTCTGATCAATACATGCAAAACAAAAGCAGGAGCACTTTTGTTTCTCAATGAAATGTATATTTCTCATGTTCTTAATCCTAATTTATTGTAAACTTCTTGTTTGAGGGATTCCAAGGAAATTGAATGGAAACAGTCTATCAACATCACCCATTGCAATATTCCAAAAGTACTTTCTTGAGAAAAACACACATATGTATGAGTCTAATTTTGAACAATATTTAATATTATTTTGATACAAAAAATACACACATATATGTATACACATATATCTCTAGACATGTATAATATATTTTTAGTTAAATGTGTACTCTTACCTGTGCACGTCAGCCATCCTTGGGTTCGATACATGACTTAAATTATCTTTGCACCAATTAACAATATCTAAATAATTTTCAAGTTGGGAAGCTGAGTGATTCAATTGATGCCTCCTAAGTGCACGTTTTATGCATGCCTCAGCACCATCGTGCTCTCCTTTTCCATGCCCTCTCTCAAAGAAATTCCATGTATGTCGAATGTTGGTTCTCTTATGAATATGGGACAACCAAAAGAATGATCTAAGTTCTGATTTAAATTTACTAACACAATCATCTGAACATACCCAATGTTATTTAAAAGTGACCCTTTGTTTCAGCAATTCATTATAAATAACATTAAAACAATGTTGAACAAAACATGTATCATGTGTTCGATCATCACTGATTTAGAAATGGTACTCAATCACCTCACGATTATTTTCATCGCTATCAAAACCATTGATATCAAGATCTGCATGTCTATACAAAATATGCACAAATATAGATACTTGGTTTGAATGATAATACTCACTTTGTATCTCCTTTTGTGGACTGAACATGTAATTATTAGCAAAATCAACCACTGATAATATTGTTCCTTTTGGGAACACATCACATGATTGCTTGAACTGTAAATCCTGCCATCATGCTATATGACAGTGCTTAATATACTTTTATATTTTCACCTTGGACTTCTCTATAAAATATGTCACTGAAATGTCATTGTCAGGTAAAGTGATGTTTTTTTATGTTGTGCTTGAATCTGAAACAGGAGTGTAAGTAACATTTTAATATCGTTTCCAATTCAGACTGAGATTCGACAATCTGGGATCATTAAGATAAATGGGATACTTTGCATTGTAGAGTGCCAAATGAGAACATTGTGGGCATTTTCTTCCACCAAAATATTATTTTTTATAAAATAATTCATTATTCTCTCATGCACATAATATCTTCGATAAAAATTCATGAACACTTGAAGGAGGGGGGTCATTTGACCAATATTTTATGCCAAAATTTACAAATGTCTCATAAAATAATTGGAATTCTACATGGTATCGACAACAACATGTGTCTCGAACAGTGATAGGCCTAACATACCATGGTTTAATCTTCACAAATGTGCTAAGGGAAATCTTCACAAATGTGGTAAGGGAAACCTTCACATCAGTATTACTCTCCATAAAGTTCTGGAATAATTCTACTTGACTAACCTGTGTTATATGTTTGGCATGCGATTCATAAACTCCCTTAGATATACAACGTCACACAGTGTCCTTTTCATTTGGCGACACACAAGAATTCAAATGCTAAAACTCTTTTACCCTATCCCTCACACCATCAGAAAGTCTATCATGATATGGATGCCTACAGATATTAGCCCAACGTGCAAGTTCATCATTCTCAACTAATTGAATTCTAAATTTTGCATGCCTCCATAAAAAATTTCTTGATGTTTTAAAAAATTTTAAATTTGTTGACATCAACTAAATTGATGAAGTTTGTTTCGTGAATAAACTGGTTAAAATTTTTCTAGGAGAATTCTTTTCAACTTGAGATCACTTTTTGGCTAGTGTGGCAAGCGCTGATGTCACATTTTGTGATACCATTTCATTTGCTAAAACCTCTTTCTAAATTTTAATGCCCAATAATTCCACAACATTTTTGAGAGATTTGTGCTTTAAAAATATACATAACATCTGAGCTTGTGCTATGATAGATTTAACTTCAAAAATATGTTTCAACCCCCAATTTATTTTATCTCAAACTGTCCTTTCAGCCATTGGTGGTCCCAATTCTTCAATTATACTTGGATTCATATTTTCTAGAAAGCTGTAGTCGTATAAAACGTTCTCGTAACTTCCAATTAATTGCAATGAAATTCGACATGTGGTAGTATCTCAATGTGGTTCTAATGTTGTCCTTGCATAAAAAACAATATTAACGTCTAATTTGAAATTGACATATACATGTTTTTAATTTTAAAAGTATCTTGAAATACAATGTTTTTAAAAGAAAATACAAAATTCAAATTGAAGAAACTATTGAATCACCAGTGAGATTGATATCAATATTCTCTTGGAAATTTGTGTTTTCAATATTCTTGTTGACAAGTTCCTCAACATTTCTCATTTCCTCCTCATTGTCATGCACTTCTACATCTCTTTCACGATGCTCTACCTCCACATTTATTTCATGACTTAATCTTTCCCTTTCCTCTCGCATTTTTTTTTTTAATCTCTCATTCTTATCTGCTGAATCAGTTCTTTTTCGAAAGTGCCTTGATAGGCAATTCCTTTGGTTTGCCATGTTCACAAAATTAGAAACCTAAAATCCAATTCTATTTGGAACAAATACCCAAAAAAACATAAAGACTTCAGAATAAGTGCTTCATGCTTTCAATAACATAGAAAATTAAATAAATAATTAAATTCATAAAGACATTTTTCAAAAACAATCCATGCCTTCATAGAGACATTTTGCGAAAATACTTCATGCATCCATGCACCCAAAAAAACTAAAAAAAAAAATTTCGCCAAAAAAAATTTGCACCGAGAAAAACTTCCAAAAATGTTTTTGCCAAAAACATTTCACACTTAAAAGAAATTAAAAAAAAAACAAATTTTCCAAAAACAATTTTTCACCCAGAAAATCTTCGTACCTTTGTTGAAAAATAATTCGAACACTCGCAGCTTCGCAATCTTCACTGGTTCAGAATGGTGTGTGTAATTAACCTTTCGAATGATAGTATTTATATAGAACTCTCGCCCAAAACATTGCATCGGCAGAAAATAAAATGTTTTGATTAAAATTTAATAAACTCTCGTCCAAGAGTTTAATAAACTCTCTTCTGAGAGTTTATTAAACTCTCGGACGAGAGTCAGCCTTGGGTAAACTCTCGGCCGCAAACTCTTACATATATTATTCCTCCTTCACAATTGCAATGGGTGGAGTCACACAACATTGGGCTCATATAGTGAAGTTG
Organism: Pinus albicaulis; assembly: GCA_034641835.2. Taxonomy (NCBI): domain Eukaryota; kingdom Viridiplantae; phylum Streptophyta; class Pinopsida; order Pinales; family Pinaceae; genus Pinus; species Pinus albicaulis. The sequence continues at coordinate 1,594,626,454 of CM076580.1, read as the reverse complement.
CAACCATTGGAGTTGCAATGAATTCTTCCCAAGATTTTCTTGCTTTGTTTAGAGCTTGTACCATGAGTAACCTGATAAGGCCATGGTGAGAGATGAAATATCTTGGTATGTTTGCTTTTTGTGCATGGGATTCCTTATTTTGCAGGGACTTGAGTAGGAAGTATGACATGTTGACATTTTGACAGTGTCTAAGATGGTCAAGGAAACAAATGTGCATATTCCTCTAAGCCAAATGAAGCATCTATACTGCCAGTAACCTAGTGAATTGATTATGGCTCAAATTTTTTACTGAAAATTAAATATTAGTCTTAGCATTCACTAGATACATAAAGGAACCTCTAAACTGTCTATAAATTCACTGGATAGCCTGTTTATAATGTGGAAATTATACCAATGAAGAAATGGTAAGATTTTACCATGGTTTAATATAAACTATCAGACCCAAATCCTACACGATCTCCTTGAGGCTTAGTTTGCATCATCTTAATATTATATGTATCCTGAAAATTAGAAACCAAATTTAATAGAAAATTTTTCAAAAATAAATATAATAAACATAATAAATATGCTTAAAAAAGAGTATCGATACTTGTGTCATGACTGGAACCTGAGAAGGAATAATCTCTTCAGGCAGCCCCTGATGTGTAGTGCTAACTTGAAAATTCCATAATGTTAAGACTCATATCATATAAACATATGCGACAAATTCGTTTTCAATTTGACGTACAAAAATATAGATAGATAGTAATGAATGTGGCACATGTACATGATCATGTCCATGATCTACAGAATGAGGATCAGGGGAAAGGAAATGTTGTTCTGACAATGTTGTAAACTGCATAAGTTAAATCAATATATTGGCGTAAGTTTTTGGAGACTAAATGTATATGCACCCAAAAAACATGTTACATGCACTCTAGCTCATCTTATAAATGTGTATTTTAAAATAGATCAAAACATGCTTGTACAAACCTCGCCCATGGTGTGCATTTTTTGTGTAATGGATCTCTCATAGTGGTCTCTACATGAGGATGAATACTCCATAAGCTCATCTCGCTCCATCTCCCTCAACATGTCATTTGGAATACTCACAAATGAATGAACTCCTACACTAGATCAAGGTTGGCTTGTACCTAAGCCGACTTCCACCCCTCCTAAAGCAGCTGCAATATGTTCTTGTATCTTCTCCCTCATCTGCGATGCAGCACTGGAGATAAGGGCTAACTCCTCTCGAAGTGTAACTCACCTAGGTGGTCAAGGTGATAAATGAGGTGCTGGAGGCATAAACCCAATATCTCGCATACCATCAAGTCATTCATATGTACAACCTTTTCCAGCTCCATAGAATTTGGACCCAATATCTCTATAGTTAGGGTCCACGTGCTCTCAGAATTGAGCAAACAACATCCTAACAAAATATTTCAGCACCTCATTATTATTTGGGAACTTCCCGTATGCATACAAGAACTTCTCATAAATATAAGGTGCAATATTGGCATCATTCAATAGTGACAAGGCCATTCCTTTAGTGACCCTACATTCAAATTTATTATAGGAGTGGATACCAATCACTGACACTCTCCTTCTATGCATCATGTCAAGAAAACCTTTGGTTGATGGTCCAACCCCACAATAAGTCTCTATCAAACTCTCCAAATTGTGCAAAACAATTTGGAGAAAATTTCGACTAGGGGCAGAGAGATTGCAACTTTGCAATTCATTGCACAATCTCGTGGAATTATCCCTCATCCCATCCACAGTAACTAAGGATATGGTATCTTCCCAAGGCATCTGCTCAGGAATATCACTGGGATGGGTGTAAAGGGGATCATAGCTCGGATTTTGAGAAAACTCATGAACCTTATGACCTCTCCGCCTAAGAGGGTGATGACCACCACCTGTAAAAAGTTAAATTATTTCACATATTATAAAATTAAATAATTTATAAGGAAAACTTGTATTTAAAAAACTTGTCTGGTCATTTGAAAATACCTCATGGAAAAACTATGTCATCCTCTTCACTCATACTAGGATTGTTCCCTTCCGAGGAATGAATGTCTCTACCAACCACTGTACAAAAAATTAAATTTTTTTATAACACAGGTACATGAGACACACAACAAGTTTCACATTAAACATACATCAAACAATAAATTTTCCTTGAGATTTTACCTAAAGGAGAAGTATCCAAGTGTGGGATGGATGCCACAGGCCGAGACATTGTTCTCCAAATTTTCCCGTCATGAAGAATAGGGCCAACCCCAACTCCTACATTTTCACCTATGGAGCATAATGTTTTCACATTAAACACATGTCATTTGAAAGAAAAATTTCACCTGTTCAACATTGAATATAACGTAAACTTGAACATTTTAACTAGCAATTTATCTAATTTGTACCTATACCATGTATAATATACCCCTCAGAAAGGGCTCTATGAAATTGGGGATGAATGGGAACACGACTATTGGGTTCATCTTGTTCGATTTCGTGTTTGAGAACATGAGTCATATGAGTGCGTCCAACTGTGTAGGATAAAAAAATTTCACATTAATCAATTTTTCACAACAAACAATAAATATAACCTACTTGAAAACATGACATAACTAAAAAACCAATGTACCTGATAATACTCCTCTCATAGATGGGTCTCTGGAGGGCTTGCTTGATGCCATTGTTGCTATAGTATCAAATAAAATTTATGCCCCTCATAAACAAATTAGAAAACAAACTATCAATCGATAATTATGTCATCAACCAATGGATAACAGGTACTATAGCTCAAACATTTTGAAGCCAACAACAATATTAGTTATATGGTATAAAAATTATGGTAAGCATTTTTCATTGTCTGGAATTTTGTTAGAAATATCATATAAAAGTTAATGTTAATAATTTTTTATATCTATTTCCTGTATCCTAAAATTTTAGTTATTAAACTCAAAATTTCCAAATTTGATTTACAATCCAAATTAAAACCTCTCCTATTTTCCTTTGCAATAAGTTAAATTTATTGTTTTATTACTTATGTTATTACCAAAACCTAACTTACTACTATTGCAAATAAACCTACCTTATCCTACCTATTTTATTTATCAATACCCACTAGTTTACTATCATATCATTACATATACCTTGACTACTTCACTAAACACCACTTCCAAACAATCTATAATTACTCTATTGAACACTTTGGATATTTCATAGCACTTCCTCAATTGCACTCATGAAATGACTTTATTGAAAGCCCATATGAACTCTACAAAGTCAAATCTTACTCTCAAAGTTATAATCTTTTTTCGAAGTTAAAAAAGCCTTGTTTTGAATTATACTCTACCACCTTCATATTTCGACTTATGTTGCCATTGCCGTGTATACATAATTTCCATCCAAACCCATTGAATTCCTCTGTGCTTTTCTTGAAACTAGAGCTAGAGCTAGTTACCAGGTTGGTTTTTTCCTATGTGGAAAGGAAAAACATGGATAGCATTTACTAGTAAAAAAAACAAAGCATTGTGAATGAAACAATGCACAGTTCAGGTATGCCACCACTCAGAATTTCCAGGAAGAAAACATAATTGTTTTTCCTATGTTCAACTAAGAAATGAAATGGGGACTTCAATGAAAATTTGGTTGAATGCCATTATAGATCATTATTATATCATTGAAAGGGAAATACAGAGGCATGGAAACACATTATACCCAACACAATACGATGCATTTCACATTTAAAATGCTCCGGGGACCAGTTCAAACACTAGCAATTGTGATTCCATAATTACGCTTTAACTATTTACTCTCGAACTCAATGTAATTGAAGTTAGATCATTCAATTATGAAATCAAAATTATGCACTCTTGGAATATTAACAAGCAAAGAATTACTATAATTCCATGCATTTCATTAAACACTGAAATTACTTATTCCTAATCTTGTACCTACACTTTCAATATTGAGTTAAAATTTTTCAATCATGTAAATAAGCTCAAAATTCAATGTCAAATTTAAGATGGTCAGAAGGGAATGAAATAAGATAAAAACATCCAAAATAATAAAATTATTTATATCAGCAAATAACAAATTTAGCAAAGATATAAGTGAATGTGAAACACCATCATAGATTCATAAAATTCCCTAAACCCCTAATAATCATAAAATTGATAACTAAATATCAATTCAATAGACAAACTTCATAGATAATGCACTCCATGTTAAGAAGGAAAGTTATAGACAAGGAAGGGTCATCAAATATGCCAACTAAAAGATACAAATAACTTAATCTAGAAAGGATGGTAGTAGAGTTCCTCCAGCTAAGAAAACCTTCTATGAGTGGCAATATTTAGACACTTTTGTGCCATAAAAATCACCTAGGACTGGCCCTTGGCATCATCCATAAAACTTGAGGGGAGGGGGGATGCTTGACCAAGGTCACAACATTAATACAAGTGTGATTACCATCCAACTTGCTACTGAACCACACTCCCATGGGCTAGAAGAAACTTATTTAAGAAAGGTGTTTCCCTTTAATCTAGATTATGAATGGATTCTAGGTTCATTTTTCTTCATATTTATCTCAGTTGATGGTTTTCCCTAACCAAAGAGTCAGGTAGTTTGTCTAGGTCAAAATTTGTGCTCAAAATCTACATTACAGATAGCATGATGTCAAAAAGTGGCTACTAGGTGAAACACATTATAAATGAAAATCCCATCAAGAGCATCATATTTGGAAAGTGTTTCCTTCTTTTGTATAGGTAATGTATTGTGGGAGAAAGTCATCCCATTTTGGGAAAAACCTCCATGTTTCTCAAAGAAATTCCATCATTACTACACATGTTTCTCAAAAAATATTTAAAAAAAATCAAGATATCCTAAAATATTCTTTAAATCCACAATAAATGAAAAAAAAAACAAAGAATTGAACCCTAAAAAAAATCCATTATTTTTTAAACTCATTTTATTCAATAAAACATTTTTATGTTTTTAGATGTGAAGTTTTGATAGCTTCTTCAAAAGGTTTCAGATTCAGTTGTAGAGATGGAGTTCTATGAGTGCAGATCCACTGCCATGCGATGAAATTTTTACATGGCATCAGATTTGTTCTGTTGAAATTTTCCATAAAAGTGAATGGATAATTTAGGTACCTATAAGAAGGCAGTAAGAATAGAATATCTTAGCAGGTATGGTGCCCAAAAATCTCTAGTGGTGTAAGTCTTAGTTTAGACCATTTGGATGTATTGGATTAAATTTTGTATAAATTGCAAACAAAAGTTTAAAATTGCAGGATAATTAGAGGAATGTATAACACCTAGTGAAAACATCCTTGATATGAATTAAACTGCTTGGTTCATATATGAATTTTGAGGGAATATTAAACCTAATTTACTTATACCACATCAGAATCTTGCAACATTTTGAGGGAGAAAAAATGATAAATGTGCCATACTATCTGATTCACCAAAATCACAAAGTTGATTCAGAAGCACCCCAGAAATGAGCAAAGAATGTTATATCACCATGGCCTCACCAAGTTAATCTGAGAATGGGAACTACAGAAGTATGAGAATACTTGGGATGACTTTATCAAAGATAATCAGTTTATTGAAAGTATCCGTGAGTAAGAAAAATAATAGAGAAGGAAGTCCCAAGGGAGGAAGAGGAAATAATTGAGATACCTCCACCTCAATCTCAGCCAACACAAGCCCCAAGAAAAGAACCCATCACATATAGTAGAAGGGTCAGAAGGGCCATGTAATGACAAAAATAAGATGAACAGAAAAAGGATCAAGCATTTTCCGATGTGGAGAAAAGAAAAAGAACTCAATTATCTTCAACAAATACCTTGGAGATACATGAAGACCATCAGATATTGTATGAATATATATATAGGACAACATAATCAATATTCCTTGGTTTCTAAGTTGGTAGTCCAAGTGGAATCTCATTCGGGAAGTAAGAGATCTCAGAATCAATGTGTTAAGAACTATTATATCTTAAATGAGCTCATCTTTTGAACATTAGCCAGTCGTTGGTCTCGGGGTGAAATCACCAGCTGCCACCAGTGCTAGTGATTTGTTACTGTTTTTCAGGGTTTGTTACTATTAGAATTTATTATAACAAGGGTTACTTTGAAATCTCCAAGGTTTGATAATGTTAGAATTTGTTATAGAGGACAATGGCTTCAACAGATGTAGATATGATTCCCATGCCCTTAGGCGAGGGTTCCAGCTCTCAAGCCAGACCAAGCACTTCCACCGAGAAGGCCAAACGTTTTTAAATCAAGAAGTGCAATGCTATGGCCCTATGGGCGTGGGATATTGTGGTTGATAATTGTGAAATTTACAGAAATCACATTATGGAACTCTATATTTAGTGTCAGGAAAATCAAGCAAGTGCGCCAAGTGAAGAATGTACCATTACATGGGGTGTTTGCAATCATGCCTTTCATTTATGAAAAAAATCATCAACCATACTTCGATATCTTCAAGGCAAAAGGTGGAGGAGTCTTACTTGGCTAGAAGAATCCGATAGATCCAGCGCAGCAAAAACGACACTCCAGTACAGAATGAATGAAAACGACAGTGTAAAATATTGTGGGGGACATGGGTTTTTGGGTTTTTTATAAGAATAAAACTCTTGGACAAGAGTTAAACAAACTCTATGCCGAGATTTTTACAACTCTCATCGGAGAGTTTACACAAGAGTTTATGTCAATACAACTCTCAGACGAGAAAATACTTAACTATCGTCTGAGGGTATTTTAACTCCGATCCAGACCAATCAAAATCTCATGCGAAACACTAAAAATCTCTCAGACGAGAGTTTTAAAAACTTTCAGTCGAGAAATTGTGTTGACTATTTTCTTGGATGAGAAATTAAAAATTTCACCCAAATTGTAGCCATCCACCAAAAAGTGTTTCCCAACTTCGGGATTTCACCCATACCTCTCATAAAATTTTCATATTTTTTCCTACCCCACATCCCCACCTTTCCCTTCCACCAAGTTATCATGTTTCTGGAAAATTTGTTGCACTTTTGACTTTATTTTTGTCATCATTTGCGAAAGAGGATTCTGACCAAATGAAGATGAATTTTTCCAAAATGAGGGAGTTTTATCCTCCCAAGGACCATATCTACAAAATACTCTCCCATATTTGAAAAAAGTGTTATGGTTAAAGAGATACAACTTGATAGTTGACCCTTATTTTTACAAACAATGGAGAAAAGGCATCCTACAGAAACACATTGTGTGTTCACTACACCTTTTCCCAGAGGCTCCAAATGAAGATTGAAAAGCACGTGGAAGTTTCTTTTGGTTAGTAAATTACAAAAAAATACTTGGTGTTAGTTGGAAATTCATGTATTTTCAGAAAAAGGTCAAGAACCACCTATTCTCAACCTTTTTTCCACCTTTTCAGACCACTCGTTGTGTTTTTGGACAAGTTGATTTGAAGTAAATTTTTCAGGGGTTTGGAGCTAGTGACTGCGGTGCTTAATGATTCGATTGTGTAGTATACACTTCAATATTTCGAGCCATACCATTTTCAGCCAAAACTTCCTCTGGGAGGGCCTCCCAATTACCTTCCGAACATTCACTATGCTTCTGCTACTAGACGTTGCGCTTCTGTATTTTTTGGATGCATTTCGGGGTTTGAAGATTTTTCTTGACAAGTGGAAGTCAAGGTCAAAATAATTGATGTAAAAACTATCTCATGAGTTTTTTGATGGTTAATAGGCCTATTTATGGTCATCTTTGTTAAATAATCTTATATTTAATGACTTGAGACAAAAACTCAACTTCTTAGCTAAAAAAGGGGAAGTTGTTTCTAACTCCCCTAGAATTAGGATATGAGTCATTATGTGCATTAATTAGTTGTTTTGGATTAGGATTCGACCCCTAGAGGTGGAATATTGTTCTATTTTCTATATTTACTCAAAATAAATTCATTGAGAGGGCTAGATATGTGAAGTTCTCACTCTTTGGCACTAGTGTACTTGAATATTTGCAGAAGTAATTTTCAGGAAGTTGTAGCTGTTGTGATGAGATTCTCATGATATGGTTAGTGATAATGTTTTTCCTCATTTTTCCCCATGTGTCAGATGATTAATTAATTCTGATAGCCACCTATGTTCTTCTTCTGGTAATCTCATAAGTTTTAAGCAGAATGCATCGCTTCATTTTCTCTGTTTTATATGAGACATTCATGTAAAAATATTTTTGTCTTAGAAGTAAATGAATTAATACGTGTATGCTCATTTTACTCTTTCTACATGAATTTTTCCTCATTACACTACAATGAAAAATTCTAGTTGTGTCACTAGTCATATTTATCTTGCCTCATTCTATGTGTTTACAACTCACCTTGTGAAATACTGGACCTATTTCCTAGACTGGTACTTCTTATCCAACAAACATAAATAAAAAAAACCTAATAAAAAACTACTAAGCTTATAACTAGCCTAAAATCCTTATTCTCCAGTAATCTTCATCAATTTTGAGCTTGACATAGAGAGAGACCTCTTTGATTTGGTAGGGATAGCTACCAAATTGAAAGTTGGTCTATTATTACCTCTTTGGTTTCCTTTCTTAGCCTTGGGAAATTAAGGAGCCCTAACAAGTAATATTATAAATAATTGAACTGACCTAGATACATCTCAACTCTAGATCTCCCAAGTGTCAAGAGGATCAAATATATTCTCAATCTAAAATAGGTTTTGACATTAATATATTTGATCCCTTCTCGTGCTTAGTGGATCCAAAGCTGAGATTGGTCTAGGATAGTTTTACTTTTAGTCTTAGTTTTCTGTAATTTTTGTAGTCAGAATTTTTAAATAACATAACATAACTTAATATAACCCTACAACATCTCTTCCATAAATATTTCTATTAAAATTCAATTAAATATATCTAATAAAGGCTAAAGGGAAAATCCCCATCTCCATTTTACATGTACCTTCAATGCGTCAAGATGAACTGAACATTGTCATCTTTAAACATGGCTTCTAATAAATACTTACCTTATCAAAATTTATCAACCAATTTCTATTAAAATATCATGTCTCCCTAGGTTTACATCTCTATTAATTATTTTCAGCCATATAATGAAAGTAGGCATGTATAAATAGGTCGTACAAACATTTGTTTATTTTACATGTCATAAAATCCAACTCTGAAGATATCATTGCGATTGTATACCCATGATATTCATGCTATGTAATGTTAACCCTTTTTGTTGTTAATACTTGTCCTACTCCAAGTAAAATTACATACTCCATGTAATTGTTGACCAAAATGTTATCTTACTATTGTATGGTCAAACAAATGATGCAAGAAACATTTACCTACTCTTCAAGTCACTATTTTTTCTTCAATAATTTATGAAAATCAGTAGAAGCATTAACCTCAATTAGACATAAATGATAAGTAATAATTTTAGAGATTTAAATGTTACATATGAATGTATTACATGTTCAATAGAAGACAAGGAAATAAACGATATCATTAACTTCTTCGAGGCTTTGCTTTATGTCTTGTATATTTTTTTGTTATGCTTTTCTAAATGTATTCATCTCATGATTTGAATATTTGGTATCATTAAACATCATATTAGTTGGTAGAATTTAATTTCTTTTTGAAGCTTGTATGGATTCAAGTTATAAATAGATAACAACAAAAACATTGGTTTGTATACTTGCTAGCCTCAAATACGCATCATTGAAGATGAAAAATATGGTTTTTGAAGCATTGAAATGAAAATTTTGTTTATTTTATGATATTTGGTGGAAAATGGTTATACAAAATCAATAGATGGTCAATATTTTATATCATGAGCCCATTTCCAAATATATAATTAAAGGAAAATTGAAAAAAATAAGTGAAAATATCTTTAATTTTTCGAACACACAATGCACAATTTCATTTTTACAGGACTTGTTGCAAACAAAAGGTTAAACAAGGCATGATACATGATATCAAAACATTATCATGTGACATATAAGGAAATATTTATTTAAATTATAAGAATTAGGGATACTTTTAAATATTTTTTTTTAATCTACACAATATTTTCTCACTACATATCTATTTCCCTATGTAATATTTTACATATGATCATAACCCAAACAATATCCAATAGACTCAAGACTTTCCTCCCTAAAGTGATTTACTTAGAAAAAACAGGTTTTATAGAGGCCTGAAGAAACCTAGATGGTATCATGGATGCCCAAATATTCATTTACTATTTAAAATTCAAAAACAAGATTGCAATTATGCTCAAATTATATATCTCCAAGGCATATAGAAATTTCTATGTAGCATATTCAGAACTTTTTCCTTTCCCGAGGACTAGTTTAACTCAATATATAACCTCATTTCTTCATCTCCATTATTGATATTAGTTAATTATTTTCCATATCCCCCCTCCTATTGTACTCGAGCGGCGTATCAAGGTGACTTTTTGTCCCCATTCCTACTCATATTGGTGGTGGATAGACTAGGTGAGTGTTTCAAAGTGGAAGTATCCAAGAAAAGAATAAAAATCCTTTGGATTTTTTGAGAGGATCTTACACTTTCCCAACAAAATTTTTTCAATGAATTGATGAGATTGGGAAGTTCAACATTTCAAGAAACTCTTGCCTATAATATTGTATATTTATTTTCCTTTTTTTTAAGTATGGATATAAATAAGAATAAATAGTAAGTTTGTCCCTTTAACACTCATGCTACTGTTCAACATCATGTAGCTTGAATATTGTGTTTCCAAATTAGTAAACTTCCTTTAAGGTGATTAGTTTCTCCCTTAGTAGAGATCTCATTGAAGTTAATCTTTTGGCAGACACTTTTGTCCAAATTCCATAATAAAAAAGAAAGTTGGACTTTCTGATTTGTTAGCATTGAAGAAAGATTGATACTTCTCAAAGTAGTCCTGAAAGATTTTCTTCTCTGCCTGTGCATAACAAAGATGGTTCGACCCTCTTTTCTCAAGGATTTCCATAGGATTTTGTGATTTTTTCCTTGGAGGGAATAAAAATAGGGAGAAAAGTTGTCATTAGTGCTAGGGGAAACTTTTTACCAACCAAAGCTCGGGGAAGGACTAGGGCTACACAATTCATCGACCATGGCCATAATTTTATTAGCTATTACTTGGTGGAGATGGCTCCAAGGAGGGCATGATATTTGGAAATGAATATGGAAGTATAAAAATGTTGTTAAAAAATCTCAAAAAAAAAAGATATTGGTCAAATAACATGATCCATTGGTCATCGATTTGAATCTTAGGGGGAAAAGGTATAATCCTGATTCAAAATAATTTTTTATGGGAGATAAAGAATGGAAAAATTACACTATTTGGGGAAGAATCCTTGTAGAAAATACCTAAATTGAAGTAGAAATACTAAATTGGAAAATTTCATCTAAAGGGTAAGTAATAGCAGTATAGTTTCGGGCAGAGGAGGGACTTAATTAGCACTGGAACAAATAGACCACCTAAGGAAACTTGCAACCCAAATGAAATGGTAAAGTGTGGAAGGGGTTTTGGAGAAATTTTAAAACAAAATTATTCCATATTCAAATGAGGAAGATAAACTTTGGTCGTGGTACATATAAAAAGGAATATTTTTCCATCGTAGAAGCCTATCACCTAAAGGTGGGTGATAAAGATCTTCAACCGGAGGAAGTTTGGACAAAAATATGTATATAAATATATGGCCTGAAATTTTCATCTGGATTCTTCTTCAAAAAAATCCTTTAACTTGGTAAGAAATTCAAAAACAAAACTACAATGGTCCCTTCTAATGCATACTATGTCTCCTACATTCAGATAACCTGGAATAATTATTCAAAAATTGCACCATTTATATGGGATGGAATAAATTAGCATAAAAATTATAAGTTCAATATTAAAAATCCAAATAATAAATTAATAGATTAATAAGTGACCTTTGGGTAATCAATTATTGATTTAGATTAATTAAATTATATTAATTATATTTGGGGATAAATTATTAGACATATATATGTCTATTTTGGCTACATGCTGGCGATCTAAAAAAGCAACAAACACTTTAATATAAATATATAAGTTAATGTATGTATAATTTTATATAACTAGATAAAAATAAGATTAGATTTTTATAGTTTAAATTTTTTAAATGACATTTTCCTTACTTAATAAGTATTTTTATTTTGAAACAAGGTTTTTAAATTTTTTTTTTCTAAAAGAATTATATGTATTAGTTAGATTTAATAAAATTGGAATAATTTTTTATCGTGTTTATAGATAAAGGCATGAGATTAAAATCTAATCTTAATATTGGATATTAAACAATTTTTTAGTTATTATTTTATGTTAACAACAACACATATGTATGGGTCTATCATGTTGTACCTATGTAGACAATTATAGGTTAAGGAATTGTTTCAAAGCATCTAAACTGTTTTGTTTTGATTTTGGGTTTTCGGATGACCAGTGCTCTAAACAGTTAAACAAGGGTAGACTCTTAATTATTTATGATTTATTAAAAGGTCTCACTCTTCACCTTTAACATGATTTTAGCTTAGAAATGATATGTAAGGGTGAACTTAAGAAAATATATGATTGATTAAATATTCAAAACAAAAATTTTTAATAACCATATAGATTTGATAAGTGTAAAATACTTCTACATCCAAACAAAATATATTTGGATCTTAAAGAGAAGTGACAATTTAAATATGTAGAGGAGTTATTTAAAACAAATAGTTCCAATTAACTAATCTTCGTAGTTAATGATAACTTCGTAGGGGTGTTTAGATAGATTGATATTCAATCTTATCTAACCCAGATTTCTCATTATATCAAATATATGCATAGATAAACAAAATTAAAATAGACTTAACAAAGTAGTATTCACAGAGACACAAGCTCTTTCACAATGAATCCAAAATCGTTCTATTAATCACAATAACTTCAGAAGATTATAATCATGCTTACTAGTTTATCACAAGGGTTCAACCCTTCAAACTTCGAGTTACAAAGTATTTATAGAATTGTCTTCAAAATATCTTGATTTTGATATCAAGATATATTTATAAAATATCTTTTAAAACTAATTACGAAATAGCACTAGAAAATAGGAATATTGAACTGCTTGAACACCTTGCACAAAATTCGAGGCTTATGTTGATGAATTCGGCTATAAGGTTGTTACTATGTTACCCTTTCCAATAATTTGTGATCCCTTTTCTCCTATAAACCTGCATGTTGTTGTTGAAAGTTCGTTACGTGCTACTGAAAACCTATTGTTTGTTTAATCAATGAGCCGACATAACTTTTCCCATTTGTATTCATCAAGAATAACAACTTTGATCAATTTTCTGTAAGTCTCATCCACTTCAGTGTATTTCTGAAAGGTGGGTTTGACTATAAAAAAACTTTTGATCTCATGTTGAATTAATAAATCAAAATTCAAACCTTCAATAAATGTTTTCCCTATAATGATTCCTTTGATCTTAGGAAATTTAGATTTGTCTGTAGTCATTGAATGTAATCTTTGTTGGTATTCTTCAAGAGTAACCAATTTGTCTCCTATTCCTCTCAAACATTGAAGTCCTTTCTGATGTAGCACATTAAAAAAATTTATGAAACTTCTGGAGGCTAGCTTCTAAATTATTAAACTTACTTTATAATTGCAACATTAAATTTATTTTGGTAAGGATATTTCTGACTTCTAGAATGGTTTCAGTTATGTGTACAATATCATAATATTCAACCTCTTCCTTTGTTTTTTAATTTAAAATTATGATCAATGTTGTTTCGTCTCCTCTTTTATGACCCGATTCCTTCTTCACCTTTTCTATAACCTCCTTGACTTCTCTAATAATTCTTCCTGCTAAAAAGATATTTCAATTGAAGGCCATAAATCAGTCATGAATTCATTGATCTCTAACCAAATGTTTTCTTTGGCTATGCAATAGTTTGAGAAATAAAAGACTCATTTTCAAGGGTCTCTATTCTCTGAGTCAACCTATGAATCTTGAATTTCTGCTACATAAGCATTGCCAATTTTAATTTTCTGTTCCTAAAGATTTTTGAGTTGAGACTTTAGTTTTTCAACCTCTTCCACTCTTAATGACGAATCTCCCATAGCTTTCGCTAAATCAGCTGCTAGAGAAATGGAATGTGTTTCTAATGTAATGGTTGTTGCAATATAATTTCGTGTTGTTGAAGTACCTACAATGGAAGTTGCTGCCATGGGAATAATGGTTGCTACATTTGCTTGTTGTTATTTTTCCTTCAATAAACTCTCTAATTATGTTTCCATTTTTTGTATTTGTGTATTTTTTTCAACTATAATCTTGAACATATTTTGCTTATATTTTATCAATTTACCAACTTCCTTGGTTTGTGGATCCTTCGTAGTGGGAAGTTTTAACTGTTTCTTCAATGCTAAGATATCATCATTCTTTCTTTTCATCATTTCTTTAGCCACTTTCACATTATTAGGATCATATCCCAACTTAATTACCATATCTTCTAAATATTTAATCTTGGTGTATTTATCCAGACATGAAATTTTCTCTAACTTTAGTTGTGATTGAATATTATTTACTGAAATATGTAACTTAGAATTTTCCATTTTTGAGCTAGTCAAAGTGGAGTAAATCATTTATCCAGCTTGCTTATGTAAGTCAATCTAGTCAATAGCATAGATTTATTTAGTATCAAAAGAAAAAATAGACTTATTATAATCATCTGTAGTTTTAGGGAATGGAACTTTGGGTTCCAGAAAATCCATTTGAATATGTCCCTTCTCAGTATCAAAGGAATAAAGGAGTATGCGTTGAGATGTTGACATCTGATTTTGAAATTGAGAATAAGTCGTGGCCTTTAGTGCTTCATTTTTTTTCTTAATTTCCCTATATCTGGAAAAAACATTTCATTTAGTTTTACTATGAGCTAGTTCTCCTGCTTGAGTTGTTTCTAATTGATTTTGAGAGACTTAGGATACAGGAGAACCTGAGAAAATCTCTTCAAATCTTGGAAAAGTTACAACATGACAACCTGTCAAAACTAACATGTTATGTTCCTATGAACTCTCTTCCTGAAATGAATCCTCAAGAAGATTCTTCTTCGTCTTTTTGTAAATTTCAAATATTTTCTGCTGAACTTCTGAAACTGAAGGGGAAATACTTTTCCTTACTCTCTTAGTATGCTTTTCCTATGGAACTAGTGTCTAGGAAGTTGTAGAAATGAAAAAAATCTCTTCTTCTTCATGTAATGTATTTTTCTGCCACTCCTCTTAGTTCATGTACTCTTCAATCTCTGGTCCAAGAGTGTGTTCATAAGGAGTAATTTTCTATTCTACCCTAAGCTTAGAAATAATCCCCAAGGGATCATAAGATTACATAAAACTTAATTTGAATTTAATTTATTTCAGAAGAATATTTTCTTATATTTTTGTTGCTCTGGTATTACAAGAAAAAGGTCGAATATGAGCTTTCAACTTGAAATGATATTTCTTCTTGGCTAAAAAAAAGTGCATCTCATCCATGTTCATCATTTTCCTTATATATTATAATGGAAAAATTATAATTGGTACAAATTTAGGAAGTTTATATGGAGGAATATCACACCCATATACACAGATTTATGTGTATTTTTTATATAAGTTCCAATCACCAATCTTTATGCTCACTGAGATGGACATTTCTCTTAATTTCAACAGAAATTCTAGGAACAACATCACTATTGAGTAGGCATGTAACCATGTATAAGAACTGATTGGTGTAATCACTGAAGAAAAATTCATTAGTATACTTCCTTACCAAGGAAGTCCAATGAATTACAGATTAAGGATTACCTTTTTCATCTAACTTTTGTGACTAAATTGGAATTAATTTTCTTGATGAAATAAGAAAAAGTATACAAGAATAGACTAATACTTAAAGGATCTGTCTGCTGAAAATTTCAAGAACTGATCATGTATTTCTTCTGGCAAGAATTCACTATAATTGAAGATCATTGAAGGTTTTTCACCTCCTAAAAACATTGATAATAACTGTAGAATAATGTCATCAATCCATTGATCTGTTGGATAACCTAATAGAAAAGAAACTATTGAGATAACTTGTATAGGAATCTCTGGAAAAGTTGAAGAAGAGTATGGATGATTTTGTTGAGATTCAACAAGATGATAGGCTTAGTGAAAAGAGTTGCCTTCACTAAGTGGGCCCGCAGGCTATTTTTGGCGCATGCCTATTTTTAGACTATGTCTATTTTTAGACATGATGATCATATTTTAGAAGTTTCAGGATGCTATTTGTGGATAGTTGATCAAGTTGGAAAAATAGACGAAATTCTATTTTTAGAATATTGGGCGAAGTCTATTTATAGATTTTCAATCTAAAAATAGATACATGTCGATTATTATTAGCTCTTACTAATAATCAGACTCTAAACAACAACTTATTCTTTTGGAGCACTTCAGTTCAGTGCACAGATGTGGCACATCAGCTGACAGAAGGAATTACGCTATTCTGAGGTTTCTGGGTATGCATGGAGGACTATAGACTTAGAACTCAAGTATAAGTAGGTGCAACCATGATTGGAAGAAATGGTGTAGGTTGTATTCGATTTAACTTTCAGTTCGACTCGATTAGACCGATTGAGCTAGTTGTGTCTAGTTTAACAGAGTGATACACTAATGAAATTGAGTGAATTAATTAGTTAATTAATTCTAAATAATAACTCATTAATCAAGTTTGAAAAATACCATGAGTTAACTATAGTGCATGGTAATTTAGATAGAACCCGGTGGAGAATGGGGTGAGAAAGAATGAACTATCTGTTGTGACTATAGTGATGCATTGATTGCATCACACACATAGTGGATATGCCAATGAGGATTGCATAGTCAATCCAAGATTAATTTGAATTCATTTAGAGCTATTCTTCAACAGGGATTGTGTAGTGGAGGCACGCTAGCAGGTGGCAAAGATCGGTGCATGGATTTGCAAGATTGGTCCTGATTAGTGTATGACGATTGTACTATACTGAGAGCTTGTGATAAGATTTGTGTGTTTGTATGAGATTGTCATATGATCTCCATGTTACATAATATATATTTGTGCTGAATTTCTGGAATAATTTAATCACAGATTAGCGTATTTATATCATTACTAATATTTTTGTTTATGCTTTACATGTGTGTGCAATTAAATTTTCCGCAAAAGATTAACAAGTGGAATAGATTCAGTATCTTGAATAAAGTTAAATAGTGTGAGATCAGGTGGATCTAGGACATATGCATGCTTAGTGCATATAATTTCTACATGGTATCAGAGCATTGTTGATTGAAGATTGCAATTGTAAAGTGAGTTTGTGCTGGTGGACAATTCGAATTTGCTACAGAAGATTCTTGGTGCAGAAATCGAGTATACATTGAAATGTATTTCAACGAGTTGAGATTGGAGTATGCCCTTGATGGGAGCTTGAATTACATAGCCTGGAAGGACAGGATGGAGGTGGTGCTGGAGGATAATGGGATAAAGGTGTTCATCTATAGCAATGTTCCTAAGCCAGGATCTAGCGATGCTGCATTACTTGATGCATGGCAAAAGAAGATTGCAAAGACGAGGAGGATTTTGTTGGAATGTGTGAAGGACCATATTGTGTCCAGCCTTCATGGGAAATCCACTCCATTATTAATGTCGAAGGCTTTGACAGATTTGTTCCAAAGTAGAAGTGAACAGAGGAAGTTGGCGCTTAAAGACAAGCTCAGAAAAATAAAAATGGAGAAAGGCGATAGTATTCCAAAATACCTCACGAAGTTTGTCCTTTGCAAGGATGAACTAGGAAGTGTGGGGGTTACTGTTTATGATGAAGACTCGGTGAGCTTGGCTCTCCTTGGGCTTACGAAGAGTTGGCATAGCTACGAAGACTCTATCAATGGACGGGAGAAACTGCCAGGATGGGAGCGACTTTGGTCAGATCTTGTGCAAGAGGAGATAAGGCGGGGTACCAGGGATGGATCTTCATCGAATAATGAAGATGAAGAGAATTTCTCTTTGGCTGCCAAAGCAAGGAAAGGGAAGGGGAATAAACATCCTTCAAAATATGGTGCGAAAAGCGAGCGAGTTTGTCTAGAGGTGAAAGTGTTTTCCGGTCACGAGCATGGACATTGCGTAACTATTCACGGAAGAAGATGTGTGCAGAGGCTACTCGATGCTATAGTGCGCGGGCTTTAGCCTCTCAATTTCAGCAAAATTTTCCTTGATCGCATGCTTGGTACAAGCTACATGGGATCGGTGTGGTATCTTGATAGTGGTGCGTCTTTCCATATGACGGGAGACAAAGAGTTGTTTAGGGACTTGGAGGAGAAGGACCTCTAGATGCATATAGAGATGGGCGACGATGGTCGGTATAGTGCAACTGGCATTGGGACCATTACCTTTGAGAGGGAGTCCGGTAATCCATTCTTGTTGAAGAATGTTATGCATGTTCCAGGTCTAAAGATGAACTTGGTCTCGATCGCAATGCTAGAAGACAGAGGTTATGATGTTGTTTTCAGTGAGGGAAAAGCCTTCCTTCGACATAAAAAAGGGGCCAAACCAAGAAGATAGGGGTTCGAATTAAGAATCTCTACAAGCTAGAGGTAGATGGTTGCACTGCAATGGTAGGCAAAGTAGAAGAAGTGGTGAGCTGCGATGAGGGCGAATTATGGCACAAGAGATTGGACCATCTTCACCATGGCACATTGAAGATTTTGCAGCAAATTTATATTGGACTTCCCAAGGGTACTCTTAAGCAGTCAGATCAGTGCAAAGGATGTACAATTGGTAATTTTGTGAAGACCACCTTTCATGAGAAGGAGAACCATGCTTCGGTGATCCTGGAGAGAATTCACACAGACGTGTGTGGACCATTCTCGGTTGCTTAAACAGAAAAACACAGGTATTATGCGATATTTGTTGATGAATTTTCTTGTAGATGTTGGATCTTCTTCATGCAGAAGAAGAGTGAAACGTTCTCAAATTTCTGTGAGTTCAAGGCATTGGTGGAAAAGGAGTCAGGGAAGCAGGTAAAAGCTCTGTGGAGTGATAATGGCGATGAATATATCTCGGGTGAATTCAAAGGCTTCTGTAGCAAAGAAGGAATTTGAAGAGAACTCATAGCGCCTCATAACCCATAGTAGAATGGGGTCACGAAGAGAAAGAAAAGAACGATTGTGGGTGCTGCACGAGTGATGCTACATGACCAGGGCCTACCGATGCACTTTTGGAAGGAAGCATGCAACACTGCAGTTTATGTGCAAAACCGTTGTCCTCATAGAGTAGTTGGCATGAGTACACCGGAGGAAGCTTTTACTAGTAAGAAGCCTGATATTTCTCATTTGAAGATTTTTTGCTCACCTGTTTACATTCATGTGATGAAGGACACCAGGAAGAAGCTGGAGCCGACTATAGAAGTTGGGATATTTTTGGGGTAGACAGAAAAACCCCATAACTATTGTGTGTATTTTCCAAATGGTCGGATGACTATTATGCGACGGGATATAAAATTCAATGAGGTGAAAGCCATGAAGTTGTCGCTTGAGAGGGAGCTACACTTGCATGCGGAGAAGGAACTTCTTGTTCCAAAGATGAGCCTTTGGATGTGGATCAGCCACAGGAGGAGATTCATGGAGTGGAGTCCACTCATGCAGAACTAAACATCAGACAAGGCAGGAAGCATACCACAGAAGCTGAGAGACTGAAGGTGGATGCAGCACAGAATGTAGGAGTCCCTACACCACAGCACATATAGAGACAGACACCTGACCGATATACTGAATACATGGCTCTTATGAGCAAGTGTATTGTGACAGAGCCATCTTATTTTGAAGAAGAAGAGCAAGAGACCACATGGGTAGATGCCATGGTGGAGGAGTATGACTCCATTGTCAGAAACAGTGCTTGGGAGATTGTTCCAAGGACAGTGGGAAAATCAGTTTTAGGATCAAGATGGATCTACAAGGTAAAGAAAGTTGTTGATGGGAGTGTCGAGAAGTATAAGGAAATATATTTTTCCTGGGGCTTCTCACAGATTGAGGGGATTGACTATGAAGAAAACTTTGCACTTGTCGCATGGTATTCTTCCATACGAACCATCCTTGATCTCTCAGTGCAGATGGGTTGGCACATTCATCAGATGGATGTGAAGACTGCGTTCCTTAATGGGATCATTGAGGAAGAGGTGTACATTGAGCAGCCTGAAGGATTTGAGATCTTCAGCAGCGAGTCGCATGTGTGTAGGCTCAAAAGAGCATTGTATGGGTTGAAACAAGCACCCCGTGTTTGGTACACTCAGTTCAACAGCTATTTCACTAGACTTGGCTTCACCAAGAGTGAGGTGGATGCAAACTTGTACCAGATTGTGGTGGAGGGTAAGATTTTAACCATTTTACTTTATGTTGATGATTTGATACTAACAGGTGATGAGCATTTGATACACTCATGCAAGGCTGATCTTGTAAAAGAGTTTGAGATGAAGGATTTGGGCCTCCTTCATTATTTCCTTGGATTGGAAATATGGCAGCGGGAAGGTGAACTGTTTGTGTCTCAAGGCAAGTATGCCCGAGAGATACTGGAGAATTTTCACATGCAAGGCTGCAAGCCTATAGACACTCCTCTTCCGGAAATTGCAAGAAAGATGATGCTAAATCGGCAGAGGTAGTGGATGCCACTGTTTATCTATAGTTGGTGGGTTCGCTCATGTATTTAGTCAATATAAGACCGGACATATGCTACGCAGTGAACCAACTTTCACAAGTGATGGTTAAGCCTACCAAGCTCTTTTGGAAGGCAGGCAAGCATGTCCTGAGAAATCTCAGGGGCCCATATGAGTATGGTTTATGGTACAGACAGATGGATGAGGTGAAGTTGTATGGCTTCACAGATGCAGATTGGGCAGGAAGCCCAACAGACAGAAAGAGAACATCAGGGGGAATTTTCAGTATCGGATCTATGGCAGTTTCTTGGTACAGAAGGAAACAAAGATCCGTGGCACTCATTTTAACGGAAGAAGAATACATGGCAGCAATTTTAGCTGCATGTGAGGCTATCTGGATGAGGAAGATTTTGGTTGGTTTGTTCGGTTCACATTTAGATCCCACAGTGATTCATTGTGATAATCAAAGTTGCATTAAACTCTCGATTAATCATGTGTTTCATGATAGATCTAAGCATATTGATATCCGGTATCATCATATCAGAGATTGTGTGCAGCGAAAGATCATGTTGCTTCAGTACATTCCTATGGAGGATTAGGATGCAGATATTCTGACGAAGGCACTTTCCAGGAGAAAATTCGAATAACATAGAGGTAGGATCGGGGTGAAGGATAATCCCTGCCTTGTTGAGAGGGAGTGTTGAGATTCAACAAGATGATGAGTTTAGTGAAAAGAGTCGCCTTCACTAAGTGGGCCTGCAGGCTATTTTTGGCGCAAGTCTATTTTTAGACTATGTCTATTTTTAGACATGATGATCATATTTCAGAAGTTGGAGGATGCTATTTGTGGATGGTTCATCAAGTTAGAAAAATAGATGAAATTATATTTTATAATATTGGGTGAAGTCTATTTATAGATCGTCAATCTAAAAATAGATGCATGTCGATTATTATTAGCTCTTTATAATAATGAGACTCTAAACAACAACTTATTCTCTTGGAGCACTTCAGTTCAATGCACAGATGTGGCACATCAGCTGACAGAAGGAATTACACTTTTCCTAATAGTTTACTGGAGCTAATGCATGGAGGACTCAGTTGGAACTCAGGTGGCAGAATTATGACACAGTTGGAAGAAATAGTTATGGAGTTGTATTCAGTTTAACTCAGTTAGACTCAGTTGAGCTAGTTGTATCTAGTCTAACTGATTGATACACTAGTGAGAGTGGAGTGAATTAATTAATTAATTAATTCACAAATAATAACTCATTAATCAACTGAAGAATACATCAGTTAACTACAGTGCATGGCAGTTTCAGTGGAGACCAGTGGAGAGATAGGTGAAAGAGCAAGTGTGACTATCAGTTGTGACTATAGTGATGAATTGATTGCATCACATATATTAGAGGTACCAATGAGGATTTCTGCCAGTCCCTACTAATCCAAGGTAATTAATTTCATTCAAAAACTATTCTTCGAGCGAGACCCATGTGATGAAGCGAGCCTAGCGAGTGGCATAGATCGGTGCATGGATTTGCACGATTGGGCCTGATTAGTGTATGACGATTGTACTATACTGAGAGCTTGTGATAAGCTTTATATGTTTGTATGAGATTGTCATATGATCTCCATGTTACATAATATATAGTTGGGTTTTTCAGCTTCAGGCTTTCCCGGTTAAAAAAACTGTGTTATGTGCGATTGAATATTTTTGTTTATGCTTCACATGTGTGTGAAATTAAATTTTCCGCAAAGGATTAACAAGTGGAATAGATTCAGTATCTTTCATAAATTTAAATAGTGTGAGACCAGGTGAATCTTGGACATATGCATGCTTAGTGCATATAATTTCTACAGATTTGTTCTTGGTAACTCTGCATTTTTAAGCAAAAATATCTCGAAAATCTTGGCTCTTTGAGGTAAGGTGATATTTTTATAGAGTTCCATTAGGGAGTCTATAGAAAAAGGGTGCAGAGGGAATGAAGGTTTCACCTGAAGCATTTGGCATATAGACTCAAGGGATATTGTAAATAATACATCATTATTTTGAGCAATAATAGCTCTTTGACTTGGAAAATACCTAAAATGAAACCAGGCTACAAATTATGGAAAGAAATGGTTTTAAGGGGAAATGAATTGGGGCAGGAAGGAGTCCCACCTAGCCAATTCATCGTTAGAATCAAAGAATTTCTATTTGGAACAATTATGCAGTTTATAGGGGTCGAACTCACACTGGGTTTCAGAAATTTTATATTCCTAGTCAACTAAGGGTAACCTATCTAAGTCTATGACTAGAGGCATCATCATAATTTCTTCAATTAATTTAGATTTCCCTTTTGTAGGCATACTGAAAATGTAATAGAGTGAGGGATAATGTTTTACTCGATGATCAGTTGATTTCTGCACTCATGAAGGTTGTGTCCTTGATATTGGATTGGTTGTACAGGACCTGTGCATATGGCTTCAAAGAGAATGTGCAAAAGAAACATAAGTGAAATATATTTGTTTTATTTATGCAATGGGGATTAACCATTTAAAGTGATAACCATTGATAGGAGCCAATTATTGTAGGAAGGAAATGGTCATGAGGAGTTATTTGATAAGGTAATGGTTAATTAATCAATGAATGGGAGGTAGAAATATGACAAAGGCAAAGTGGATTTTATTTTTGGCGGGAGATGAAACGGTCGAGAGGACACATTGATGGTTTTGAGGGGGGATGGATGGTCAGCGGTTTTAGAAGGGGGTTGGGGGGGGGGGGGGGTGCATGGTAATTAGTTTTGGAGAATCAAAATTTTTCACCCCCCCCACCCCCTTGGTTTAACATTAGAGACGTGGAGGGGTCTCATTTTTTCCCGCAGCCATTGATCTGGACAGGGAACATATCAACAGTCAATAGCGCATCTGTTTACAACATACCCTTCCATTTCAATTTTTCAATTCATATTTTTATTTAAATTTTGGTTTCCATAGTATCTACATACAATATTTAGAGGAAAAATGGTACAAAATAATATAACAATGGCACAAATAGAAATACAAAAATTCACAAGAGTGTACATGGTAAATCCTTGACAATGTTTCAAGGAAATATCCACCAACAAGAAAAATTGATTTTATAACACGATAAAACAAAACCTCCTCATCTCTCCAAATCATAAATGAAGTAGGCATCGTTACATTAGTTTTAGTAACTATATTTTGATTCGTAGAACCGTCAGATAACCACAAAAATAGTTATGACAATAAATTTAATTTTACTTTTTCTTTGGTTGAGTATATCAATGCTCCATGTGGTTGAGTATACACTACTACAAAATGGCTAATTATTTACTAAAAAAATGACTAAAATTTGCATATAAACCACTATTTTTCGGTCGCTGACTAATAGTAGCTAATTTATAATATCTTATAACACAACTAACTTTTAGTCATTTTTAGCTTAGTCATTAATTGGTTGTCTCAATTTTATTGTCTATAAGTATGTTTAGTTATAAATTTGGTCATTAATTTAGTCATTGATTGAGTCATTAATTGCCACAATTAATAACCAAATATACAAGAAAATATATTACTAAATGATCACATAAGAAAACCAATTAATGAACAAAATATTGGTAGTGTTATAAGATATTGTAAATTAGCTATTAATAGTCATATATATGAAAATTTTAGTAATCATTTAAAATCAATTAATGAACAAAGAAATATGCCTAAATTTTGGTTGTTTTATAAAACACTGTAAATTAGCTACTAATAGTCATATATATGCAAATTTTAGTCATCATTTGAAACCAATTAATGACCATAGAAATATAACTAAATTTTTGACGTGTTATAAGATATTGTAAATTAGCTACTAATAGTCGTATATATGCAAAATTTAGTTGTCATTTGTAATCACAAATTTATCATATGTAGTATTCATTTATCTTTTTTTGGTAATTTCATATTCATTATATAAATACTATTTTAGTAGTTTATATTCATTTGATTTAATTTCATTAACAATCATTATAAGTAACTAATTTAGTCGTATATTCATTTTATTTGTGTTCATGATTAGAAAACATAAACTATTAATTTAGTAGTTCTAGATTGCTTCTATGTGTTCATTATTAATCAATATAAATTAATTAGTACGATTTTGCAACTAAAAAAAATAATGACATACAATGTACATGTTCATATAATATGAAAACACAAAGTTACATATGTTAATTACAATAACAAATAATATCAAGTGGAAATATAAATAATTTCAACCATATAAATTATATTATATAAAATATCAAGTTTTACAATATGAGTTTCCGACATAATATTGGTCGGAGTACAATTTACACATAAAATATTTTTCATCACTCCAAAACATTATCATTGTGTTGCCAAGGCATTGCATGTGGGTTCACCAACTCTGAAGACTTGAACATCAATATCTATATGAGTGTCTTATGCAGGATATTGGCTCTACAAGTACCACTAGACCAGTTCTCTTCTCTCTCTTTAATTTTCATTTTGTCATTCCAGTGTTATTGTGCTCCTCTTTCTTCAATTTGTGCTTCTTACCATCAATACTAAGTTCCTTTTCTTAAAAATAAAGAATATACAATGCAAAGCATAAGACATGAAAGACAGTGAATACTGGAATATAAATTGAAGTAGACTATAAAGGATTTATATGATATATACCTCAACATCGGAAATATCGTCAATGTCAATTTTACCCATAAAAGCAAGAAACTCAAACAAGTTTTATTCAGTTGGGCAATATCGGCTTCTATGGGGCCAGATGACCTGTATAAACAAAGAAAATAAACTTCATCATAGAAAATAACACCTTATTAAAATTAATATTCAACATTCAAGGAAATATTAGGCACAATCATGCCAAATAAGCTACATGCTAAATATATCAAGTTATATGTTAATTATACAATTTGGGAGTGCAAACAAAACTCCTAGAAAATGCCAAAGCTAATTCTAGAATAAAATAAAATGATGTAAAAAGTATACATTAATAGGATAGCCTTGTATACATGTATATACTCGGATAATTTAGAAGGCTAAGTGGATATGCCTAGGATTAGAGGTTGATGATGTCCAAAGTGCCCAAGTATGATGAGAATTTCTTCATATAAGAACTATTATTTGGATCCACTAGCACATATGAATAAGTCAACTAGCCTATATCAAATTATTAATGTTTTTCTTATATTTATCGATCACTACAATATGAGTGGATATATTGCATATAAAATTATCTTTCCATTGTGTTCCTCAATCATGGTACAATGTATTAGCTTTGGTTTGGAGAAAAATTCCAACATCGAAAATATGTAGCAATCACCACTAGTAATCCCCAAAAAATAATTATTTTGAAACGTAACTTTCATATTCCAGTTGCTATATGATTCTTGAATGGAAAAACCATATTGAATTCCAACACCAAATTTCCAATTTGAGGGAACACCGGTGACCATCCTCAATCACTCAAACTAAAAACACAAGTGATCATTATAATGCAAAGAAAAAATAAGAGTAGTTTTGATATGTTTTGCAAATTTACATGTAAAGAACCAATAGTTTACCCATATTTACTATACTTGTAATTTCCAAGATATGATGCATTGATTTATATTTTACAACAAATACTTCATTCAATACAAACAAGAATTTAACAGATTACAACAATACCACCAATGTTTGATCCTCAATTATTTCAAAATAGTTAGCACAAAAACTCAAGAAAGAGAAACAAGTATAAATAAAAAATTCATCAATTAATAATCAATCAAAGAAGGGCAAGGTTTTTGTTGAAGCTTTATAAGTAACTATAAATATTGACAATCCATTACAACTTATGGTGTTGCTCAAAGAGAAATACTACCTAGATAAATCATCTTCCAAATTCTTTTCTTTATGCATGAAGCTTTTTTCTATCCTCAAAACATAATTTTCATTCAATTTTTTAGGTTTCTGAAGCTACCCAAAGACCTTGCCAAATGAAGCAGTGAGTTTCATTTATTTTCATAAAATTATTCTAGTACTGAAAAAATATAGTTTGTGATCTGGATTTATGCAGGAATGCAACAGAATACACATATAACCATCAATACAAAGATGCAGCGGAAATAACACTTCATTTCATTAATATCAAAGAACTGAAATTTGCTTACAGACAGAATGGAAATAAAATAGCTAGGGCACTGGTAGCTTATCTCTAAGAAGATATGTGGCGGCTACAGGCCTCTAAACTGACTTATAATGAGGCTCGAGAGCCTATTTATTAATTAGAAACAATGGAAAACCCTAAACATCGAAAACCCTAACCCTAGGAGATGAAGCGCCAAAACTATGGGCCCCGTTTGGGTAAATTGGTGTTTCAACTTCCTAGGGACGTAACTTTGGCATACGATCTCCATTTGACGTGAACCATACCTCATTAGAAAGATCTATCCAATGACTAAAAATTTTGAGTGAGCAACATCGAACCATGGACCCTCCCGGTTTTCCCAAAAAACATCGTTTAGGGCCTCAAAATGGCTCTGGAAGTTCAAGACCCGGAAAACTGCTAAAAATACTAAGTTGTGTTGAAATTGAAAAACTAAAAGAGACAATGATGGGGCCCCAAGTGGAATAGGTGGGTGACCACTAATATCCACCTGGATCATTCCTCCCCCTTTAGGAATCAATTGTCCCCATTGCGTTGAGTTCCTCCATGAGATGAGGAAACTTCTACTGAACTTGGTCCCTGGTGAACCACTTTCCTTGGTGCAGGAGTTGGCCAGCTTTGACAACACGATACAATTGGATTTTCTATTGGCGAGTGTTTTTTATTTGCATGTCCATGATACAATATTGATTCAGGATCTTGGGGGGAGGCCCCCAAGATCTGAAAAGTTGAAATGGATTTGACAAGATCTGCAAAATTAGAATGCCAGAAAAAAGAAAGAACACACTGCAAATAAAACCACAAAGAAACTTGTTTGATTAAAATAGAGAATAACTATAGAAGCTACATTGTGGTGGAAAATCTATCCTTTCACAAAGTGAGGCTTGTTATTTATAGCCTTTTTTTGAGTTTCAATACTATGGGTAGATACCGTAGGTGGATACCATGGGTAGATACCACTTGCAATACCATAGGTAAATTTCATGTGTAGATGAATATCATGGGTGGATACATACCATGGGTGAATGAATATCATGGATAGATATCACTTACAATACCATAGGCGAATAAATACCATGGGTCGATGCCATTTACAATACCATTGGTAAATTTCATGGGTGGATGGATAACATGGGTGGATGAACACCATGGGTGGATGCCATTTTCCATTGGGATCATTCCTCCCTCCTTAAGAAACAATGGGCCCCATCGCATGAAGTTCCCTCCTAAGAAGCCTCTATTGAATATGAAGAGCCCTCGAAGAGAAGGGTTTTTTGTAGTTAACCCATAACCATGATGAACGAAGATCCGATGATAGAGATACCCTGTAATGCTTATGACCAACTATGATACTGACAGTGTGCGGTCTCGCAAATGGACTTCGATGAAGTGTGGGTTTGTGGATGACCCTCAACCATAGAAAATGAAGATCCAAGGACAGAGATACCCTATAATGCTTGTGACCAACTGTGATACTAACAGTGTCCAACCTAGGAAATGGACTTCGATGAGAAGGATTTTGTGTGGTTGATCCATAACCATGATGATGATTGTTGATGAAGTAGTAGGTGCCTACACAGCTTGGGTTGGGAGGGAACATCTCCAAGCAACCCAAGCTAAATAGTGCTATTCTGAAACTAATGAATGTGAAGCATGTGCCTACTAAAGTGGGGTTGGAGGGCATGTTTCCAAGGGGAACCCGCTCCGAATGCTTCTCCAGATTGAAAATGAGCATAACTCGATCAATATAACTAGAAATATTTATTATAACTTGTTTTTGGAAATGGAATGATCATTTTGCATCTTCTCATGTGCTTCAAATCGCTATCTGGAGCCTCTAGACTCTCATATTCGTGCAGGAATTGTCCCGTCGTGACAAAATTTCTGAAAAAAATGGCTTATTTTAAATCAGTGATGACTCCCTCGTCTGGACTCCGATTTGAGGGATTTTTTTTTTTTGAAATTGGGTGATTTTTCAAGGGGAACGCAAATCTCTAACCATTTATTTGAAATGTTGCACTTAAAACTACAATAAATGATGGGAGAGTCATCGTCCATGAATTGTCGTTAGAAAAATTGCTGCAACATTACTGATTTTGAATGATTGATATCTCCTTCATCCGACAACCAATTCGGCTGATTTTATTTTTTAATTTGGGTATTTTTTGCAAGGAATCCATATCAGGTCTTTGTTTTCATAAATATTTCACCAAAATTTTTAGATCTGATCTGAAAACTCGTCGCGAAAAAAATTCATAGAGTTTGCTGAAGATTGCTGAAAAACATTGAAACTGAAATACGCTTCAAACCCTCATTCCCATGGATTCTAACTCTCATTCCACTGATCCAGATCCTAGGGGGAGGCCCCCAAGGTCTAAAAAGTTGAAATGGATCTGACAAGATCTGAAAAATTAGAATGTTAGAAAAAAGAGAGAACACACTGCAAATAAAACCACAAAGAACCTTGTTTTATAAAAACAGAGAATAACTATAGAAACTACATTGTGGTGGACAATCTGTCCTTTTACAAAGTGAGGCTTGTTATTTATAGCATATTTTTGAGTTACAATCTCATTGGTAGATAACATAGGTGGATACCATGGGTAGATACCATAAGTGGATACCATGGGTAGATACCATTTACAATACCACGGGTAAATTCCATGTGTGGATGAATACCATGGGTGAATGAATATCATGGATAGATTTCACTTACAATACCATAGGAGAATAAATACCATGGTTCGATGTCATTTACAATACCATGGGTAAATTCCATCGATGGATGGATAACGTGGGTGGATGAATACCATGGGTGGATGCCATTTTCCATTCGAATCATTCCTCCCCCCTTAAGAAGCAATGGTCCCCATTGTGAAAAGTTCCCTCCTGAGAAGCCTTTGATGAATATGAAGAGCCACCAAAGAGAACAGTTTTGTGTAGTTAACCCATAACCATGATGAACGAAGATCCGAGGATAGAGATACCCTATAATGCTTGTGACCAACTGTGATATTGACAGTGTGCGGCCTAGAAAATGGATTTCGATGAAGTGTGGGTTTGTGGATGACCCAAAACCATGGAAAACGAATATATGAAGATAGAGATACCATGTAATGCATGTGACCAAATATGATACTAACAGTGTGCGGCCTAGCAAATGGACTTCGATGAGAATGATTTTGTGTGGTTGAGCCATAACAATGATCTTGATTGTTGATGAAGTAGCAGATGCCTCCATAGCTTGGGTTGGGAGGGCACATCTCCAAATAACCCAAGCCGATCACTTATATGCTAAAATTGATGAATGTGAAGCAGGTGCCTACTAAAGCGGGGTGGGAGGGCACGTCTCCAAAGGGTACCCCCTCCAAATGCTACTCCAGATTTAAAATGAGCATAACTCAGTCAATATACTTCAGAATATTTATTATAACCTATTTTTGGAAATGGAATAATCATTCTGCATCTTTGTATGTTCTTGAAATCACTATCTGGAGAATATAGACTCTCAAATTCGTGCGAGAACTGTCTTTCCGTGACAAAATTTCTGAAAAAAAAAATAGTTGATTTTAAATCAGTAATAACGCCCTCGTCCGAACTCCGATTCGGCCGATTTTTTTTTGAAATCAGGTGATTTTTCAAGGGGAGCTCAGATATGTAACCATTTATCTGAAATTTAGCTCTTATAACTACAATAAATTAAGGGAGAGCCGTCATCCATAAATTGTCGTTAGAAAAATTGTTGCAGCGTTGTTGATTTTGAATGATCGATATCTCCTTCATCCGAAATCCAATTCAGCCAATTTTTTTGTTTTGAATATAGGTAATTTTTTGCAAGGAATCCATATATGGTCTTTTCTTTTGTAAATATTTCACCAAAATTTTCAGATCTGATCTACAAACTCGCCGCCCAAAAATTCACGGAGTTTTCTAAAAGTTGCTGTAAAATATTGAAATTGAAATATGCTTCAAACCCTCATTCCCATGGATTCGTAACCTGAATCTGATACAACTGATCTATATTTATGTAGGAACACAATAGAATACACATATAACCATAAATACAAAGATGCAGTGTAAATAACACTTCATTTCATTAAGATCAAAGAACTAAAATTTGCTTACAGATGGAATGGAAATAAACTAGCTAGGGCACTGGTAGCTTATCTCTGAGAAGAGATGTGGCAGCTACAAGCCTTTTAACTGAGTTAAAATGAGTTTCGAGGGCCTATCTATTATTTAGAAAAAATGGAAAACCCTAAACATCAAAAACCCTAACCCTAGGATATGAAGTGTCAAAACTATGGGCCCCGTTTGGGTAAATTGGTGTTTCAAATTCCCGGGGACATAAATTTGGCATACGATCTTCGTTTGATGCGAGCCATACCTCGTTAGAAATATCTATAAGAGGACCACAAATTTTGAGTGAGAAACATCAATCTATGGACCCATGTTACTCCTGGTTTTCCCAAAAAACATCGGTTAGTGCCTCAAAGCAGCTCCAAAAGTTCAAGACCCGAAAAACTGCTAAAAATACTAAGTTGTGCTGAAACTAAAAAACTAAAAGAGACAATGGTGGGGCCCCAAGTAGAATAGGAAGGTGGCCACCAATATCCACTTGGATCATTCCTCCCCCCTTAGGAATTAATAGTCCCCATTTCATTGAGTTCCTCCATGAGATGAGGAAACTTCTCTTGAGCTTGGTCCCTAGTGAACCACTTGCCTTGGTGTAGGAGTTGGCTAGCTTTGACAACCCGATACAATTGGATCTTCTATTGGTGAGTGTTCTTGGTTTGCATTTCCATGATACAATCTGTGCTGGCTTGTTCCATGCAGTCTGGGTTTAACTCTTTTGGTGTGAGTTCTTCTGCAATGTTAGAAGTGTCCAATAGAGGTGGGAAGTAGGGATGAAGGCATTCTACATTGAATACAGGGTGCAGACCATGGAATGGTGGAATAATGAGCTCAAAGGAATTGTTCCATATAGCCTTGGTGATGGTGTACTACCCATATCGGAGTGGGCGAAGCTTGCGGTGGGGTCTAGTGAGGCGCTCCTTCTGCAAATGTAGCCACACTTTATCGCCCACCTAGAAGTTGTGTAGCACCTGATGTTGATCATGTCAATGCTTGTACTTAGCATTGAATCTATCCAATATTTCATGAACCTGTTGGCGGATGTGCTGAATGTGCTCGATAAATTTGTTCGCTTTGTCAGCTTCAGACTGGACATGAGCCAAATCGGCCTGAATAGCCGCAAATGGCATGGCCACGTCAATGGGACATAGTGGTTGGAATCCCAAGCCCACTTGAAAGGGGCTATGGCCAGTTGAGTTGTGGAGAGCCCGGTTATAAATGTGTTGTACATAGGGGAGGCTCTTATCCCATGTGCGTGGATGCTTTTAATTGTACATGCACAGAATGTGTATAATCATCCTATTGATGACCTCTGTCTGACCAACAGTTTGGGGATGGAAAGCTGTGGTGGACTTGGTGAGCTTGGTGTTCAACATTGACCAGAGGATGGACCAAAATGTGCTGAGGAACCTGCTATCACGATTTGATATGATATACCGTGGGATCCCAAAGTGCACCCACACTCGTTCAAAGAAGAGTTTATTAGTGACTTCTGCTGTGATATTCTTCTTGCAGGCTGCCATAATGGCCATCTTCGAGAATCTATCGATGACCACGGAAACACAGTCGTTTCCATGCTTAGTAGAAGGAAGGCCCGACATGTAATCCATGGAGATGGATTCCCAAGGTTGACTAGGGGTAGATTTAGAGTATAGAGCCTTGCTTCCTTTGATGGTGAAAGTTTAGCAATGGCGCAAACGATCTGCAAAGATACGATGTTAACTAAACATCTGTTGAAGGTTGTCAATAAAGTGACAGTACTCATCTGCCACTATTTTATGGCCCAAGGCTGCACACAGCAACTAAACTATGGTGCGCCCCATATCATCTTGGCATGCTCGCTTGAAGGAACACAAAGGTGTCCCGGGTGACATAAAAGTGCATCTTGGAGGTGAAAATTTGGAACTTGCGTGCCCCCCAAGAGTGCCTTGTAAGTGTGTGGTGCAGGATCATGCTCTTGCTGAGAAGCAACTGATAAATTCCTTGTTGCCCCCACTGGGGATTTGAGCAGTGGTTATGTGGTAAGGTGGTCCAGGCCGAGAAGTGTGCAACATTATTGGTGCTACCCTTCTTGTACTTGATGTTCAAATGAAATTATTGCAGATATGTGGACCACTTCTGATGGCGATCATTCTGCAACTTCCCTTGGGTCGGTATGAACTTCAGGGGTTAGTGGTCCATGTGGATGAATGTCTCCTTCCCCAAAATGCAATGTTTCCATTATCGACAAGCCTGCACATTGGAATACATTTCTTTGTCGTAAGTGGGATACTTGTGAATTGTGTCGGAGAATGTCTCACTGTGATATGCTACTGAGTGCCCCTGTTGAGTAAGAACTGCCCCAATAGCATAGTCAGAGGCATCTGTCTTGATCTGAAATGGTTGTTGCAAGCCTGGTAATGTGAGCACTGGGGCAGAACAGAGGCGATGTTTCGATTCTACGAATGCCTTCTATTGATATTCTGACCAAAATAATTTTTCTTTCGCTCCTCCCTTGGTGACTTGACTCCATGGCCAAGTGATATGATAAAATCCCAACACGAACCTGTAGTAGAAATTAGAAAGACCCAGAAAGCTACAAAGCTATGATAGAGTGGTTGGGGCTGGCCAATCCTGAATGACTTGGATCTTGGCTGCATCCAGATGCACCCCCCTTTCATCAATAATGTATCCCAGATATTGAACCTGGGTCATGCCAAAAGTTAACTTCTCCAAATTGGTACACAACTTGTGTTGTCGTAGTGTTTGGAAGACTTCTCAGATGTGGTGGAGGTGCTCTTCCCAAGTTTGGTTGAAGATCAGAATATCATCCAAGTACACCACTACAAATGAGTTGGTGAATGGACACAAGATGAAATCCATCAACCTCATGAAGGTTGCGGGAGCATTTGTCAACCTGAAAGGCATGATGAGCCATTCAAAAAATCCCTCCTTGGCTTTGAAGGCAGTCCTCCACACATACGAGGGTTCGATTGGTACCTAGTGATACCGAGACTTCAAGTCGATCTTGCTAAAATATTTTTCCCCTTTGAGTTGGTCCAGAAGGTCATCAATCCATGGGATCAGGTACCTATTCTAGACAGTGATCTTGTTTAGTGCCCGATAGTCAATACAAACTCTCCAAGTCCATCCTTCTTCCGTACCAACACGATCGAGCTCCCACAGGGCAATGAACTTGGCCGAATGTGAACTTTCTGCAGCAGGTCCTGAATTTGCCTCATGATTTCATCATTCTTCAGAACAGAGTGCCTATAGATCGATCCATTGGGTAGCAGTCCACCTGACATCAGTTCAATGGGGTGCTTGACCTGACAGTGTAGAGGCACCCTTGTGGGTGAGGTGAATATGTCCCAATACTACTCCACAACCTTGTCCATTTGTTGTTGTTGTGCAGACGAGCCATGTCTGGAGGTCATGGCCATAGTCTTCTTCTTGCCCTGGGGGTGGATCATCAGGAAAACAAATTTCATGGTTTGGGAAATGAGCTTACTACATTGTTTTTCAGTAACCAGAGAGATAGTGGGAGGCGGTGGTACCTCTAGTATCATGTACAACTTATTTCCCAAAGTAACAATAATAGCTCGAGGCCAAGACTCATACACAGCATGTCGCTTCCACAAGTATGGTTGGCCTAGTAATACATCAGAAACATCAATGGGAGAAATGCCACACAATACCTCATCTGTGAAGGGCTTGATGATATAGGGAAGGCGGAATTGCTGGCTGATGTGGAGATCCCGTCCTTGGTCAATCCACCCGATGGTGTATGGTTGTGGGTGTGTTGTGGTCGGAAAGCCCAACCACTTTACGAAATCTACTGAAATGAGGTTCTTTTGGTTCCCATTGTTGACAATGAGCTGTAGCGGGGAACCCTTTACCTACATGTGGGAGTGGAAGAGACGCTCTGCCTCCTCTGGATATTTTGGTTCCTCCTTCTAGATATTCGCAGTGGAAACAGTGGTGTTGGCCTCCACGTCAATAATCTACTTCCATTTTTCAGTCCCCTTGTCAGGTTCTGATTCAGAGTCGGAGCATGCATCTGAATTAGAAGCCCTCATCTCGGCCACCAATGACTGCTTGGCTCGACACTCACTTGTGTTGTGAGTGGATCTCTTATGGAACTCACACGACTTTCCTGTCTCCTTCTTTGGCTTCGCGGTGTTGTTATTTTCTTGTGGCTTTGGCAGGTTTTCTTGGGCTGCCATGCTTTGGCGTTGTCATTTGTTCTGTGGTTTGGCGGCACCTTTCCCTTACTTTTGATTCGAAATTCAAAGTCTCGCTTCTTCTGTTTGAATTTATGCTCAATATTCGGAGCATACTTGTATGTCATACCAAGTGAGGAGATGTCGAGGAATTCCATTTCCTCCTAAATGTATGTGTCAGACAAGTGCGATACTTTAGCACCAAATGTTTGTCTGAATCTTTGATACCCAACTTTGTGTGCAGGGTATGGAATAGATTCATCAGCTCATGCACATCTTGATCTCTTTGTTGCCGCAACGTGGCCCATTGTATGTACTTTTCCTCATAGCTCCCCATGGGATAGTATTATTCCTTGATGGAAACTCAGAAATAATTCCAAGTGGGCACGGCTACGAATAGAGAGGATTTTGTCTCATCCTTTTTTTCACAGTAGGTTTTCCACCAGTCCTTGACATGGGGGGTAGCTTTGAGAAGTGCAAAAATAATCTTCTCCCAGTCGAAAAAGTCATGAACCAAGAAATATCCTTCTAATAGATTCAACCATCTATCGACAGTGTCTGCATCTATGTGACCTTCAAATATGGGACTATCAAAGTTTACTTGTACCTTAAAGGGAGTCATGCCTCCAGAGTGGTTGCTGGATGCAGATGCGTCGCTGGTGGGCAGTCGTTGAAAGATCTAGGCAAAGTTATCCATCGTCGCGTTCCTTTGTTTTTTAAGGACCTCCTCAAGCAATATTTTCATAGGATCTCCTTCTCCCTCATCTTTCTTTTCGTCCCCCATGGGCGTCTGTAGGGGTTTGCGAGGTTAATCTTGCAAAGGTTCCACCAGATCGAGCCCTAACTCCTTATACCCCGACCTCGTTGGGGACATGCAAAGAAGGATCGAGAAGAAGTAGACCCCTCTGATACCACTGATCCAGATTTGCAAGAATGCAACAGAATACACATATAACCATAAATACAAAGATGCAGCAGAAATAACACTTCCTTTCATTAATATCAAAGAACTGAAATTTGCTTACAGACAAAATGGAAATAAACTAGCTAGGGCGCTAGTAGCTTATCTCTGAGAAGAGATGTGGCAGCTACAGGCCTCTGAACTGAGTTACAATGAGGCTTGAGAGCCTATTTATTATTTAGAAACAATGGAAAACCCTAAACATCCAAAACCTTAACACTAGGAAATGAAGCGCCAAAACTATGGGCCTCGTTTGGGTAAATTGGTGTTTCAACTTCCCGGAGACGTAACTTTGGCATATGATCTCCATTTGATGTGAACCATACCTTGTTAGAAATATCTATCCAATGAATACAAATTTTAAGTGAGAAACATCAATCGATGGACCCATGTTGCTCTTGGTTTTCCCAAAAATCGTCGTTTAGGGCCTCAAAATGGCTCCGGAAGTTCAGGACCTGAAAAACTGCTAAAAATAGCAAGTTGTGCTGAAACTGAAAAAATGAAAGAGATAATGGTGGGTCCCTAAGTAGAATATGTGTGTGGCCACCAATATCCACCTAGATCAGTTTGACCATGTGATCAACAATTCAGGAAAGTAAAAAATTGTGACAATATTTCTTAGAAGACTTAATTTTAAAAGGAAAACATGCACATTTCACATAGAAAAAACATGTTTAAAAGAGAAAAATACTATCACAATGGTACTATATTTTTTTGCATGGGCTATTTCCTAAAATAGATAGATACCCCAACGGACATGAATTTTTTCTTAGGATATGTGCACGAAATAAGTTCCCTGCCAATCAATCAGACAACCATCCCACTATTCCTTCTAATGGGTGCAACTATTGACTTAGAAAATTTGTATTGAAACAAAATTCTAATCAATGTACTAAAACAATTGTACATGAAAATATTTGCACACAAACCTAAGGATGAATAGATCAAAGAGGCTTAAATGGGTCACATCTCCAAAAATATTTGACTCCTCTGCCATCCTAAGAATCACCCTTCTCACAATGTTACTAAGACACGTTCTCGAAACCAATTTATCAAAACCCTAAAAAAAGCTACAAAGAACCATTATAACTTCTTCAAACGATAAGGTAGGTACTCAATAACCCTACAAAGGTGAGCAATGAAAATTTTCATGCTATAAACTAGGAATTTTCTTGATCGCCTGGATTCAATCTATCTGCATCTAAATAATCGTGATAACGAGTCTATGACAGATGACCCAACCAGAAATTTCTCCATTCCATGTTGATTACCTAATAAAAAAAGCGAATTCGGAATATTTCTTACAATCCAAACTCCATAAGATTAACTAAAGGTGCAAAATAAATATGCATTGATATATTCAGCAAGAGAAGTATCCTTAGCAAGATTATAGAGGGGGAAAATGAATAGTAAAAGGGGAAAGGTTACCATGCTACCAGATTTTGCAAGTTGGAATTTAGTGATTACATATGCTCACTCTACATAGCATGCATTCGTACCTATCCCAAGAACTATTCTAGCCACCACATATTCATCATAATAATGTGCTCAAATGAGTGTTCCAACAGTATCATTAGTTACCTAAAATTGCCAACACAAATACTAGCCTTATAATTCTCTATAAACAAACCAACAGTCAAATTTGAAGAAACTTTTTTTGTTCGAAATTTACAATCCTTGCATCCATTTAAATCATGTCAAATTTGAAAAAAAAAAAATCAGAATGCCAAAATATTTTCTCAGGGCTACTATGAAAATTGTTTATTCACAACACTATGATGCAATTGTATTTGAAAATTCTAACATATTTGCACGAGAAACCTATTATGGAAATTTCCATTTACAACACCATGATGCCATTAATTCTGAGTCAATTTATTTTGTTATCTCTGTCGAACTCTAGAATAATGAAGATGGATAATTTTAATACTACAAATCACAAATAACAAACTGTATGATAAGCCATGAAATTATATTATTCGGAATAAATGTAAGCAAGAAAACACCTGAAATGATAACTATGTGGCTCTTGAAAAATCTCTCATGCAGTATCAATTTCTTATATATCAACTATACCAATGAAAAGACAAGTTCTATTAAGCATACCAAAGCTATAACTCGCATATTTAGACCTTTTTGAGAAATTTCTTGTTGTAAGCAAAGCTCAATATATTTTCCAATATGTAAAATACTGAATATGCTAGTAATACTCAGATGCAAACATTTTCAAATATATCATACAAATATTAAAATATCTACTGCTCTAAATTGTTTAGAATATTCACTTTCTCACTGAAATTCCTCATAAAATACACCCATGCAAATATATTATTAGTTTCTTTGCTAATGGGTGTGATTCCATTAGAATAACTACTCAGAAGATACTTTGAAAAATTAAAGGTTACAGAAAGCTGTTAGTGACATGTTACATAATATTCACCAAAGTTCTCATGAAATTACTATACTTCACAACAGAAAAAGGGATCCTTGATAATCATTTATGGATACAAAAAATATATATAAATTAATTTTATATAAGTACCAGATTTCACGGTTCGTGTTACCTAAAACTACAAGTTGTTTCAAAAAAGTGCTCCCAAACTTATAAATTACCAATTCACAAGATCACTAAAACATTTTATTATTTTTTTTAGTTTTCGGAGCCCAAGACTTGTGTGTGGAGAAGGACTTCTATGTCATATGATGGGAAGTCCTCCTAGCTCGTGTTCATTGTAGAAGATGGACACCTTGTAGTGATAGGCGGCAACCCTCTATTCCCTATGTTGGTCTTCATCGGAGCAACACAGGGAGACCATAGTGGGCTGAAGTCTCTGAGTAGTTGAGAAGTAGTCGTGGGAAGATTGAGAGTTGTTCACAAGTGGAGTTGTGAACAACTCGATAGGACTCTCGATGTATTGTGCACTTGATGGACTAAGGCACAACTAGTGAGAAGATTTCCAGATGGACTTGGAGCATTGATTAAGGCAGGAGCTTCATATCGGGAGTAGAAGGACGGGGTAGGTATAGGGTACGATCGAGAGGATATGTGAGAGCATGCTACAGCCAGATGGTCATAGTATCCTATTTTTTATCTTGTACTAGTGGATCTATGAGGGTAATTATCCCTGGTACGATATCCTTAAACTGTTGTATTATATGTTGTTTAATATAATGAAATTGGGTTGAAAATTTGTAAAATGTTGTATATATTTTGTGCATATGTGGTTTACTGTTGTTTATATTCCATTGTGCAAAGTATATCTGTTCAGATTGTTGGTTTGGCAGCATCAGAGATTTTAAGACTCTATCATATACCCAAGGTCATGCAAAATCAACAGATTCAACAATTCTAGCCAAAAATGATGTATCTCTTTCACTAGATCTTCACAACTTCGACAATAAACTATGAGATACACCTGTTCTCCAAAGGATTCTTCATAGTAAAATTTGCATCATCATAGGAATTAGAATATATTTTATGAGAAGGCCCAAGGTTTTGGGGATCTAAGGGACTTTTCGTTACCCCATGGTTCCCATATTTTGATGCAAACAAAATGGTAGTTTAAATAATGCTGGTATGGGTCAGGGTACATAATCTTCCCCTACACTTTTTTAATCATGAAGTACTAGAAGGAATTGGGAACCTCTTAGGGTGATACATAAAGAGTGATACACAAATCCTTGAAGAAAATAACTACACTTTTTCTAAAATCTTTGTGGAGGTGGGCCTCACCAAAGGACTGCCAGATCGTATCATTTTGACACAT
Organism: Pinus albicaulis; assembly: GCA_034641835.2. Classification (NCBI taxonomy): domain Eukaryota; kingdom Viridiplantae; phylum Streptophyta; class Pinopsida; order Pinales; family Pinaceae; genus Pinus; species Pinus albicaulis. The sequence continues at coordinate 1,594,586,531 of CM076580.1, read as the reverse complement.
AGCAAGCAGTGTTGGTCACAAATCCTTGATTTTGAGAACACTTCCTTCAAATTTTTAATATGTCAACAGACATGTCATATTCAAAATACATGTCTCGATGCCAAGAAATAGCCACGAAGGAAGAATAAACCTGGAAACAACCCAAAGGATGGAAATTTCCACAATATTTTCTTGAGGATGAAGAGGAGGAAAAATAAATGGATCCCCTTACCAAATAATAAGTCCATAATACACAAGAAAGTGTAGAAAATGAGGAATCAAATCATGAAGAGTCAGAATACCTAGACCCAAAAATGTAGCCGCAGAGGATTCCAGGAGCAAAGGGGCTAGGGGATATCAAACGTCACCATGCATCTGAAAACTCAAACTCAGATAAGGAAAATCCAAGAAAATATGTAGAAAAATAGCTAGCACTTCTATCAACCACCCCATCTCAAGGAGAATAGCGGAAAGTAGAAAAGAGGAAATGGAGAAAAGGGTAGAATTTTTCTCTTCATATTAAAGTTGTTTATTTATTGAATTTGTGATCACTAGTCTTTACTCGCTTGATGGAATACTTTGCAAGCATCTAAAACATGTATTTTTTTTTCATTAATAAAATTACGATTTTTCCTTGGGAAAAAATGTATTCCAAGACTTGCATACTAGACAAAAGGTAAAATGCATAGCTTTCTAGTCCTAGGGAAAGTGTTACAACATGATTCACTTTACCATTGTTTTTTGTTGTGCATAATGCAGCAAGTTGTTTAGCCATATCCCACAATGGGTGAATATGTGGCTACACTTCTTGAACTCAGACAAAACCTATTGAAAACCACTTTACAATATTTTAAAACTCTTTATTGTTCAACTGCAATAAATTACCAGACATCCACCTCATGAAACTATTTATTTGAGAAAAAATTATGGTTAATTTTCTCAAACACCTATGTTTGAATTGAAAGGTATATGTGTTAGAAAAGCAACCATACGATGAAAACTCAAGAAATATCTCTAAATTTTGAAGTGTCACAAACACACTATGTTATAGATTATTTTTTAGCATCTCACTACTAAAGAAGATGCCATTGTTACATCCTCTAGATTCTCATCAACGTCTACTTCTAACAGTGACAACCTTAGAAATTCAATTTGGCACCTACTATAGGGAGAATACATGTATTTATACATGGAAATATTTCAGTTTTAGGAACAATAACATATATCTTTAACCACCACTTTTGAAAGACAAAAATTAACAATTGTAAGGTCTTGATTGGACACTAAAAAGGAATTTAAATGAACTTACATTTTTACCACAATTGAATTGTATCTATGATCAGGTCAAACTCTTGCAGAATCATCGATAATTATTAATATAGATTCCATTCCAAAAACACCATCTAGACCTTTTAAGTGGCCTATCATCTCCATCTATATTAGCCTCATCACCATTCGAAATAACATGTTCTCAAAATAAAGTTCTTGTGGGATCAAGTACTTTGGCCATCTTTGTGGCAAAAACTTTTTTTCCTATTGTATAAACATTTAGTTCATACAAATTTCTTTCCTACAACATAAAATATCAAAGAATTAATTAGATGAAAGAAAATATAGATGAGTCTATTATCATACACAAGTTGTCAATTCCACATTGTAAATTGAACGTTTCCTGTAAGAACTATAGTTTGAAAATATATTAATAGTTCAACCCAAATTATACTAACCTTGTCCAAAAAATTCTAGATGCTGGGCCACAATTTAGTCCACATTCCCATATAAGGAAGGAGAAAAATCTGATGTTGAGGTTTCTCTTGGTCTTGGTGTCGCATCTTATAATTTCCTTGTGCACATGATCTATTTCAATAAATTGTTGGAAAAAAATAATCATGATTTAGCAACACTTATATACTCACATTATCGTGATCATTTTATTTACTTCACATCCCTCTACTCCTAGGAATCACCAAAAGTATAAAAATATGTTTTATATTTTTATGACACCTTAGCTGAATTTAGAAGTGTGTGATCATGGTCCAAAACAAGGAAAAGTTTCTTGGCACTAAACATCCTATTTTTTCACCAATATTTGTGCTCATTCTTGCTAGTTTGCAGCTCACTGCTCTTCACTTAGCCCTTCCAAGAGATGATCCACATCAACCCGAGGATTCAAATGATTATTTGTGATGGTGTTATTTTCATTTGAAAAACATTATGAGAGGGGTATAACCATGCTTGAGTCCTTCGTAAGTGTTATGTATTGTTTAGTATCATCTTTTGGAGATTTAGAAGATTCTCTAAATTCCTGATCCAATTCAATGGGGTAAGTTTCTCTAATGGATTTTCCAACAGACATCTATGATGATATAAAAAATAATGTTTCCATGTTAGAATTTTTTATAATTTTAGTAATTATTGCAATATTTTCCATGAAATTTTGTTCAATATTAGAAAAATAAGGAGTTTGTTACAAATTTGAACCCAGATTTGGATTTTACAGTTGTAAATCCATACATATATGCATGCTGACTAGGATGAAATGTTTATTTGTCCCAATCAAGTTCACATTATCATTACCTTAATTCATTTGAATAATATGAGAGGGATCTTGAGGCTTCATATGAGGCTTCCTAGAGTCTCCAACCTGCCCAACCAAAAAATAACATGAATGGTGAATAATTCATCCAAGGGAATATTGGAAAAAAAAATAGAAGAAATAGTTAAACGATGCAACATGTTACATTTGAAATGGTTTATAATTGAAGTCACATGTGTCTCTTCCAACATAGAGAAATAATGATCCAAGGCATATTTTCAAATACTACCAATTAATCCAGAAAAAATAACCAAAGCCACATGCCTTAGATCACTTACTTCAACCCACATATAGGGAATGGAATGAAAACAAAATAAAATAAAAATATATTTTCAATTGCTACATCTCTCAAATAGTCATTACTCGCAAGATACAACTCAATTAACTGTGTTGAATCAACAACATGTCTGACTGTGGAAGTTCCTTGAGTGACATATTTGGAAGTAGTTGCTAGTGTTTGCAAATTTCTTGGGTGTTTATCTTATGGAATAGGGATATTGTTTTATGTTCCTTTCCATATAGATACTATTTAAGCTAACTAGGTCTATTTAGTTCTTAGTACAGTAATATTTAATTCAAAACATTTAAATATGTATGTATGTTCTACGAGTTGTATGTTCCTTTCCCAAGTTACTAGTGACTTAGCTGCTAGTTATCTTCAGCAAACATGACAAAATTCTCAAAAGTGTTATTCCCTATTTGAACCAGAACACTAACAAGGAATTCTAATGCTTGATACCTTGTGAAGCTAAATTTTAATATCGTTCCCTTCGTATCACCTTATTTTTGAAAAGCACCTTCCTGTTGTTACATTAGTTCATATTTCACCTACATAGAAAAAGTGTAAATGATGCTAGATCCATGATATGTTGAAAATATTGACCAATACGGGCCTTTCATTGCCAATCTCTAGCAGTTTTCAAAGAGATGAATCCAAGCTAAAAGATATGATCTTCTTTCTCTTCCGGAAAAATTCAATTCTTCTACAATAGTCAGGCAATATTTTTCTGGTTCATGTGAACGTCCAAGGACTAGTGCACATAAGGGCATGTGTTGTATATTGCTCCTTTGATAAGGATACACAATTTTTATTCCTGCTTAAGAAAACCTCCTATCCATAAATGGCAGCCCTGTCTAGAAGACATAAGTGCCCAAAGAACTGTGTTGAAACTATAAAGGTTGGCATGATTACTTATTTATGCATGTTTCTACTTACATTGAATGATATTTAACAATAGAAAAACTAATCACATGCAATAAACATATTAAATAGCACTCACCAATTTCCTGGAACTTTGGCTCCTTCACAACTTGACATTTTATCCACAAATTCCTGCATATTCTTGGCTACATCTTCCACATTAAAAGCATTCACTGTCTCTCTTGAGGTATATTAATTCCCTGTAGGACTCTTTGATTGTTTACATAAGTGTCAATTATGTATGAATATGGCCTTTTATCCTGTCATATAGAATGAGTAGCATTAAGATCCTCTTGCTCCATTGTGAAGCCACGTATACGTCATTAAATGCTCAAGTTTCCAATTTTAAGCTTTTGCCTACTACAAAGTGTGTGCAAATTAAAACTATATTAAAAAAAAAAAAACAAAAACCTTAATCCTTTTTTTGAAAACAAACTTTAGAAATTGGTTTGTGTAACTGTCATTTGCAAATGATTCCATTCATATTTCAAAATGGAACATTTATTTAAAACTACACTAAATAATTTCCTTTCCTATTGAAAATAGAATCATGCCAAGTAAATAACAAGTCATAGTGCATACTATCTTTTTCCCTAGAGTGAATTTCTTTTATTTGTTTTGAATCAACAAATAAAAATAAAATAAAAACTCCTTTGAACGTTTTCCACGAAATGTACTTTTCTATGTTTCATAAAGTAAGAAATTGTCTACTCCATTAAAAGTACTTGTATATGTTTCAAAAATAAATTGAGTCCTTCACATTAGTTACTATCACAATAAACCAAGCATAATAGGAAATAGAGCCCTCTTCAAGAACCTTAGGTAGTCAATTACACTTCCCTATCTCGAAGAAGCATACAAAATATCAATCACATACTCCATGTTGGTTGAGTGAAGTTTTAATTGAAATTGGATCTTTAAAAAGTTTATCAACTATTTGATTGGAATCTCTAATCATGACTACTAACATAGGAGAGTAAGTGAACAAATTTGATCACACCTTTCTATTTTTCAAACTGAACATGGCCATGATTTATCATACGTCAATAAAAGGGCACATTTCATTCGCATCATAACACAACCACACACTTTGGCAGACTTAACTGAAGACCTGGTGAGGTTAGGATTAAATACAACATTCCATAACATAACCATGTGGACGTCATTAAAGAACAAGGTTCCAAAACTAAATAATCTCCTGCAAATGCTAACCAATTTAGATATTGTTGAATATTTTTTCTTGTTTTTTTTGTTTTGACTCCTGATATGGAAAATGCGCAATTGGTTTTAATTTTATAACCATTTTAATTTGACCTTATACGCCAGAGTTGATATCAGTTTTCATTTCATATCAGTTTAAATATTCTATGTGCAATGGTAAAAAGCCATGATGCCCTTAATTTCTAGCCACAACACAGTTTCTTTTCTGCAGTAGGCTTTCTGTGTTTGCATTTTCTTTCTGCTGCGTGTGATGTCGATTGCAAGGAATTGGAAAGTAACCCTTTTCTTCCACTCCCATGCCATTGCTGACTTGATGTGGCCCATCAAGTGTGCGCTTGCTGGGTGGGGTTTGTTTCACTTCAGTGGTCTCAGGTCTTCATATCTGGTGGAGGTGTGGTGTTTCTCCTCACACCCTTTCAACATTCTATAGGTAATATAGGTTAGTTGTGCTTCCTGACCACACATATGTCACTCCTTCACATGATTCCTAAAAAGTTGCAAAGGAATACTTTGATTTCTATTTCACTTCCAGACTCATGTTTCACTCTTACATGAAGGAATGCATCTTCATAAAGGGGTGCAATTTGATTGTGTATGTGCAACTATGTTTTCTAAATCACAAGATTCACTAGCCCATAGGTAGTTAGTTTTAGTAATTAGTCCCAACATTACCTTACCTTTTTATCTTTCTATGGAAAATGATTTTCTTCTATCCACCCTTTTTGTGAGATATGCTCATTTTATTGATATATTTTATTGATAGAACTTGGAGACACACATGTATGTGTGTTTGGACTCCCTCCTATAGAAACAAATTGAATTTAACATCCCCCATGATTGCAATATTAGAGAAGCTTGCATACAATTTTAAATTCGATTACATGAACTTCTTTTGCTTTATATATCAGGCTATGGTCTACTGGAAACTTAGAGTAGTTTTTGTGAAAACGTCATTGTTTCAAATCCTAACAGACATGCTCCCGAGTCCTCCCCTGCCTGAGGTTTTCTAGGGAATATTGGAAAAAAATAGAAGAAATACTTAAACGATGCAACACGTTACATTTGAAATGGTTTAGAATTGAAGTTGCAAGTGTCTCTTCCAACATAGAAAAAAAATGATCCAAGTCATATTTTTAAAGACTACCAATTAATCCAAGACAAATCACCAAAGCCACATGCCTTACGTCACTTACTTCAACCCACACATAGGGAATGAAAAGAAAACAAAATAAAAGAAAAATATTTTTTCAATTGCTACATCTCTCAAATAGTAATCACTCGCAATATACAACTCAATCAATTATGTTGAATCAACAACATGTCTTATCGTGGAATTTCCTTTAATGCCAGGTTTGGAAGTATTTTGTAGTGCTTGCTAATTTCTTACACGTTTATCTTATGGAATAGGGATATTTTTTTATGTTCCTTTCCATATAGAGATTATTCAAGCTAAAAAGTTCTATTTAGTTCTAAGTCCACTCATATTTAACTCCAAACATTTAAATATGTATGTTTTTTATAGCAATTCTATGCTCCTTTCGCAAGTTACTAGTGAATTAGCTCCAAGTTATCTTCAGCAAACATTTTCACAATGCTCGAAAGTTCTATTCCCTGTTTGAATGAGAACACTGACAAGGAAGTCTAATGCTTGATACCTTGTGAGGCTAATTCTGACTATGGTTCCCTTCGTATCACCTTATTTTTGACAAGAACCTTGCTATTGTTATATTATATTTCACCTACATGGAAATGTTGTAAATGATTCCAGATCCACGATATGTTGAAAACATCGACCAACAAGGGTGTTTCATTGCCAATCTCTAGTAGTTGTCAAAGAGATGAATCCAAGCTAAAATATATGCTCTACTTTATCTGTCGGCAAATGTCAATTATTCTACAACATCGAGGCGATATTTTTCTCGTTCATGAGAACATCCAAGGACCAATTCACATAAGGGCATGTGGTGTATACTATTTCTTTGATAAGGATACACAATTTTTACACCTACGTAAGAAAACCTCCTATCCAGAAATGGTAGCCCTATCTAGAAGACATAAGTGCCCAAAGAACTGTGTTTAAACTATATAGGTTGGTAGGATTATTTATTTATGCATGGTTATGCTTACATTGAATGATATTTAGAAATAGAACAACCAATCACATGTAAGAAACATATTAACTAGAACTCACCAATTTTGGAGAACTTCAGTTCCTTCATTAAACGACATTTCATCCACAGATTCCCGCATATTCTTGGCTACATCTTCCACATTAAAATAATTCATAATCTCTCTTGAGGTACAGTAATTCCATATAGGATTATTTCATTGCTTCCACTTAAGTCGGTATGTCTCATATGAATCCATTTCCTTATGTCTGTCTTGTAGTAGCCACAAACCAAAGAAAAGAGTCCATTTCTTAAGGCGTAAACTAAAGATAACAAGAATAAGTTGCAAATTTCCTTCAAAAAAAGATAACTCTCCAAAAAAACAATAAATATCCACAAAAATAGGTTCATAAAAAATTGGAAAATTTAACTACCAGGTTTCAGAGCTCAAGTTTCCAATTTTAAGCCTTTTGAACTGTTGATGGCCTCAAAAATCTGTGGTAACAACAAGGGAGATAACCACCCGGTCCGGAACTTAGGGTAGTTCCTTTTCCGTTTAGGATAGTGGCTCCAACTGGATGTAATGGGGCTAGTTTCCCATAATCGGGTTTTTGTATGATTGTTGGGTTTTTGATGCAGGAGCATTAGACTCGAAAATATTTTGTATTTATTAAAACTTAGGGGTGTTTAAGTTTTTAAAAAGAGCTAGATTTTTATAAATAATTTGAGTGGGTTTTATGCATTTTTAATTAAATATTGTAAATAATTCTCAAATATGAGAGAATTTGGTCAGTTGAGGATGTAAAGGGATGAGAGATTTTAATTTAGAAATTAGTTTCATTAATTTTGGGTGAGAGAGGATCCTTAGGGATTCAAGAGTGATTTTAGGATTTGTTGAGATATTTAGAGGTTTGTTGAGTGATTAAAGGGATGAGAACCAAAATTGGTTCAATTAAAATTTGTATAAATTGATATACCTCAAAGGAAAAATAGAGGAGGTAAGATTAGAGTATGGACTAGAGGAAGAGGTTGTAAGCCTCCGGGTATTTGTAAGAGGGCCAATGATTGAAAATCAGGCCAGGAAGAAATACAACTATAAGTAACTTCATTTTTATATGAAAGCGTTGGTTTGAATAATGCGCCTAAATTGGTCAATTTGTGGATAGTTAAAATTCTGTGGTAAGGGTTGAATGGTGAATTTGTATATAGACTGGTTAGTATTCAATTCATATGAATCGATAACCATGTTGCATTGAAACCAATACAGAAATCGATCTGATCTTATCAATGAAGGATTGATGGTAGTTTAATGATATTAGAATTTATATTCTCCACATATCATTGAAATGAATTCTGAGAATTATATTGGGTGCTAATTAAAACAGAGAATTAGTGCGTTAATCATGTGGATCGAAGTTGAATGCGTTGTGTTGCAGACTTAATAGCGTATGTGTCAAAGAACTTGAATGCGTTGTATTGCAGAATGGTTGAATGTGTTATATTGCAGACTTGAACTAACATGTGTGCAAAGAGGATCGCAGATTGAATCCGATCCGATCGAATTGCTGATTGAAAAAAGATGGGGCTACGAAGTAACAGTGCAATTGAAGTTGTAACCTGAAAGCGTAGAAGTTGAAATCGATCAGCGTTTTAATCCAGAATAGAAATTCCGAGAATGCTTTCAAGTTGATTTACAGTATTGAATAATATGGAATGCAGCAATGGCGCAGAGTCCGAGTAACTTTTAAATAGAGAGTTTGTTGAAAAACGTTAAATGCTGAGTAAAGTTGATGTGTGGAAACGTTTGACAAATGGAATCATGAAGATTTGTGCGAGGAGTTTAATCCAGTCGATGGGTAAATCCATAACGTAGAGAAGCACTGTTTCAATTGTGTAGAAGAATGCTGGCATTCGACTTTTAAATTAAATCCGTGGTTCATGTGAATCGATTGCATAGTAGAAGTTTGTGTGTAGAGGCATAGATATTAGATTGACGCTGAAAAAACTGATATTTCACCGAACTCTGTTTCTAAATCATGACATTGATCCATTTTCTGGGCGCATCAATAAGTGGCACATGGAGAAGGGGGAATCGATTGCATAAATCGAGGTTTATTTGTGTTAAAAAATCGGTCAAGTAGAGATCGATTAGGAAATGCGAGAACGTTTTGAACAATCACTCTTGGAAGGAATGCTGGAGTAGTCCATTTGGAAATGCATAATACAGCAGAGAGCATGCGTAGTGAAGTTCAAAGCAGTTTGACTTCAAGTGAATGCAGATCTGGAAATGTAATTTGTGTTAATTGAAAGTGAAAGCTGTGTAGAGCGCAGAGCTGTCTGCGTTCGATTCTATTGTATTTGATATGAATGCAGAGATTGTTGTCAGCGTTGGATATACAGTCATGGTTGTAGCGGATCATACATTGAGCGTTGAAAGTGGTGGAGAAGCGGTATGAATTTGACATATTGCGTTTTTAAAGCATGGGCACATTATTTTGATTGAATTTTGATTTTAAAATCCGGTATTTAAAATGCATATGTGAATGTTGGGATTAAAATGGAAATTGAGAGGCATTGGATTTGGTTATGGATTGAGAGTTTTAAATTGGGATTGTATTGAAGCTTGAGTTTAATCCCATGGAAAGTTTGATTGTGGAGTGTATGGTTTCATACCATTATTGAAGAAATTTCCATTCATGAGGGAACCTTTGTGTGAAGATTGTTGGGTTCTGATTTTGAACCATATGTTTTAAATGCTTCCGCATATAAAAGTGTGTGTGAGATTGCCAGAATGGGAAGTTTTGGAGCTTAATTGTTGATGATGCATTTTATCTGCACGGATAAAGGAGAGATCCTGGGTTTGCAAGGTTATCCAGCATAATTTTTGGTATCAAAGCTGGAATGGCTATGTGTGAGGATTTAAGTTTTTTTTTTTAAATTTGAGTTAATTGCATGTGATGGATGAATATTGGATTTTGAAACTAACAAAGGTTGCAACATAGAGAGATGCAGTGCAGTTGAAGAAGTGAAATGAGATCAACAGGATCTGGAAGGTGATTTGTCAGATGATATTGAACTTTGGTTTGAAGGTTATGCTTGAAGAAATTGGGTGCAGGCATATTGAAGAAGTCTCAGCGAGAATGAAGCAGATCACAGCTGGTGTGCAGTGATGAAAGAGTCCAGTAAGGGATTCTAAGTGAATGTGGCAGAACCTGAAGATTCAACATAGGTTGAATAAAGCTGCAGATGAGTGAAGCCTGAAGGAGCAGTGGAGAAATTCTCAAAAGGTTCCAGCAGAATACTGGTGATTACCAAAAGACCAGATCCAGAGGAAAGGATTGGTGAGGTAAGTGGCAGCAGAAGAGATTGCTGTTGTAGAGGCTTGGTGCAACTCATGGGTGAGAAAATCATGGCGAGGAAGATGACTACTGAAATTCATAAAGGAGAGAGCAGAGGTTCAGAGAGAGGCCACAGTAGAAAGAGGGAGAAAGATGCCAAGGAAAATGGCATATTGAAGCAGTGGACTGATGAAGAGTATGAGAAAGAGAAAGTTGAGATCACAGTTCATCTCGAGTCATTGATGGAGTTGTTATGGGAAAGTGAAGTGGCAGAGGCTACAACAGAAAATAGATCAACAGATAAACATGAAGTTAACAGAAGAGCTGAAGAAGCTCGAGCAAATGATGGATGTACAGTTGAGACGTGAAGAACTCAGAGCAGCTGAGTTGAAAGATGAGGTTTCCATTGATGAAACAGAAGAGGATATCATTGATGATTTCTTGAGTTATTGGGTAAATCTAGATCAGCTAGATAATGTAAAACCGTGTATTTTTGTAGTTGACAATTGTGATGTGATTACAAGTTTTACTGAGGAGGATGCGCAATCTTGTGAAGCTATCACAAGTGTGGAAAATAATATTTCAGAAGATAAATACTTTGAGGAAGAAAGCAGTGATGCTTTTGCTGTTACAGTACAAGAGGAAGTTCTTATAAATGAAGAAGAGGATCAGCTTGAAGAGCTGGTATATAAACCAACAGTTGAGATTGTTGAAACTTGTAGTTTTCAAACTAAAAGTTTGTATATGAATGCAGGGACTGTAAGTGATGGTGAAATGCTTCAGCAATGCCACAGAGAAATTGCATTGTTGGAATATTTGTTGGAGAATTCAGAGTATGACAGAGAGATTGCAGAAGAAAGATTTCAGTACAGTGAACGAGAGTAGAAAGATATAATGGAAACAGATGATGTGAAAGGAAGACTAGTTGGAAGTCTTGGGAATTCTACAGAGAATTCTTTGGGAAGTTTGGATCAGTATACTGATGTGTTGATTAAGATGGAAAATTCAGAACAACATACTGAGGTGCAGGCGGAAGGAAGTAAGGCACTGAGGCCTTATGATTTTTGTTTTAACAAGTGTTTTGTGAATGCAGGTATTGTTGCAGGTACTAAAGAACATTTGACTCAGTTGAGCAGTCAAATGAAGAAGAAAGACGAGAATTCTGTGGAAAATTTAAATCCATGGGATGAGGAAGTTATGTTGCTGGAAATGATGCTGAATAGTCGAAATTCAGTGCAGGAAGAATCTCAATTTCAGAATTAGGAATTACAGAGGCAAAGAGATGGAGACAGCAGAAAGAAGTACACAATGTACCAGTCCAGTAAGTTGCTGATAGAAGAAGGTAGAGAAGAATTTTTCCATTGCAAAAAACAAGAGGGCATGGATGATTGGGTGGCAGTAAGAACAAAAGGAAACATAGCAGTAAGAACTGAACGAGTGAGAGCTCAGCAGGCAGTAGGAAATCAGCAGTTTGAAGATTTATTGGACCGAGAAATTGAATTCATCAGAAAGATCATGTTGAAAGTGTCTCAGAGGAAGACATCAGCAGGAACGAGGAGAAGCAGCAGCAGCTACAAAATGAAGACAAATACAGATTGTGAAAGTGCAGCTAGCGGAGCAAGATGGCATAAGATATGGAGACCTGGAGAAAAGCAGTATACGACAGCAGAAATTGATGATGACTTGCAAAACAAAGTGTGGGATCCAAGCGGACAAAGATTTAAAATGCATGATCAGGAGATCATGATCATTTTCAACCTTGGGAGTCTCATGCAGGAGCATTAGACTCGAAAATACTTTGTATTTATTAAAACTTAGGGGTGTTTAAGTTTTTAAAAAGAGCTAGATTTTTATAAATAATTTGAGTGGGTTTTATGTATTTTTAATTAAATATTGTAAATAATTCTCAAATATGAGAGAATTTGGTCAGTTGAGGATGTAAAGGGATGAGATATTTTAATTTAGAAATTAGTTTCATTAATTTTGGGTGAAAGAGGATCCTTAGGGATTCAAGAGTGATTTTAGGATTTGTTGAGATATTTAGGGGTTTGTTGAGTGATTAAAGGGATGAGAACCAAAATTGGTTCAATTAAAATTTGTATAAATTGATATGCCTCAAAGGCAAAATAGAGGAGGTGAGATTAGAGTATGGACTAGAGGAAGAGGTTGTAAGCCTCCGGGTATTTGTAAGAGGGCCAATGATTGAAAATCAGGCCAGGAAGAAATACAACTGTAAGTAAGTTCATTTTTATATGAAAGCGTTGGTTTGAATAATGCGCCTAAATTGGTCAATTTATGTATAGTTCAAATTTTTTGGTAAGGGTTGAATGGTGAATTTGTATATAGACTAGTTAGTATTCAATTCGTATGAATCGATAACCATGTTGCATTGAAACCAATACAGAAATCGATCTGATCTTGTCAATGAAGGATTGATGGTAGTTTAATGATATTAGAATTTATATTCTCCACATATCATTGAAATGAATTCTGAGAATTATATTGGGCGCTAATTAAAACAGAGAATTAGTGCATTAATCCTGTGGATTGAAGTTGAATGCGTTGTGTTGCAGAATTAATAGCGTATGTGCCAAAGAAATTGAATGCATTGTATTTCAGAATGGTTGAATGCGTTATATTGCAGACTTGAACTAACGTGTGTGCAAAGAGGATCGCAGATTGAATCTGATCCGATCGAATTGCTGATTGACTAAAGATGGGGCTATGAAGTAACAATGTAACGAAAGTTGTAACCTGAAAGCGTAGAAGTTGAAATTGATCAACGTTTTAATCCAGAATATAAATGTTGAGAATGCTTTCAAGTTGATGTACAGTATTGAATAATATGGAATGCAGCAATAGCGCAAAGTCCGAGTAACTATTTAAATAGAGAGTTTGTTGAACAACGTTAAATGCTGAGTAAAGATGATGTGTGGAAATGTTTGAAAAATGGAATCATGAAGATCTGTGCGAGGGGTTTAATCCAGTCGATGGGTAAATCCATAATGCAGAGAAGCGTTGTTTCAATTGTGTAGAAGAATGTTGGCATTCGACTTTTAAATTAAATCTGTGGTTCATGTGAATCGATTGCATAGTAGAAGTTTGTCTGTAGAGGCATATATATTAGATTGACGCTGAAACAAATGATATTCCACCAAATTATGTTTCTAAATCATGACATTGATCCATTTTCTGGGCGCATCAATAAGTGGCACATGGAGAAGGGGGAATCGATTGCATCAATCGAGGTTTATTTGTGTTAAAAAATCGGTCAAGAAAAGATCGATTAGGAAATGCGAGAGCGTTTTGAACAATCACTCTTGGAAGGAAGGCTGGAGTAGTCCATTTGGAAATGCATAATACAACAGAGAGCATGCATAGTGAAGTTAGAAGCAGTTTGACTTCAATTTAATGCAGATCTGGAAATGTAATTTGTGTTAATTGCAAGTGAAAGTTGTGTAGGGCGCAGAGCTGTCTGCGCTCGATTCTATTGTATTTGATATGATTGCAGAGATTGTTTTCAGTGTTGGATATATAGTCATGGTTGCAGCGGATCATACATGGAGCGTTGAAAGTGGTGGAGAAGCGGTATGAATTTTCCATGTTGAGCTTTTAAAGCATGGGCGCATTATTTTTATTGAATTTTGATTTTAAAATCTGGTATTTAAAATGCATATGCGAATGTTGGAATTAAAATGGAGATTGAGAGGTATTGGATTTGGTTATGGATTGAGAGTTTTAAATTGGGATTGTATTGAAGCTTGAGTTTAATCCCATGGAAAGTTTTATTGTGGAGTGTATGGTTTCGTATCATTGTTGAAGAACTTTCCATTCATGAGGGAACCTTTGTGTGAAGATTGTTGGGTTCTAATTTTGAACCATATGTTTTAAATGCTTCCGCATATAAAAGTGTGTGTGAGATTGCCAGAATGGGAAGTTTTGGAGCTTAATTGTTGATGATGCATTTTATCTGCATGGATAAAGGAGAGATCCTAGGTTTGCAGGGTTACCGAGCAACATTTTTTCTCAAAATATTTGCATGAAGAATTACTAAAAACTAAAAAAAAATTATTCTAGAATGAAAAACTTCGAATTAAATCTAATCTAATCTAACCCCGGATAATTCTAATTTGATGCAATCTAGAATGATATATATTCAATCTATGATGATTTATATCATCAAAGATTTAATAGAATGAATACTTTTGTAAGATGATTCTCTTGAGAAATAGTTAATCAAAAGAAGATGTAAAATATATCGCATATATTTGATGATCATATATTAAACAAATCAATTTCTATCCTTATATCATACAATAGTGCAACTAATATTTTAGATTAAAAACAATTGATTTCATATATAATTCATGAAAGCTAGGTTCATCACTAATATTTAAAACACAATTAGCATACATGATAATAGTACCAGATGTGTATTGTCCTATTCATCTAATCAGTGATAATAGGCTAGAATCAACTCTTCTACCAATAATTATTTGAAAGAATACAAAAGTGCATCAACAATGATAAAAAAAATGATATATAACTGAAAAGGTTGTGTTCCATTATCTTATCAAGGAATCTACAAACTTACTTACAGTAAAGCATTCTTTGTAAATGTTCTCAATAAATTTATGGACCCTTCTCTAAATGCATGAGAAGGGTTTAAATACTACTTTAACTACTTACAAAAAAATAGATTATACAAAATATCTTATGAGGTGGTTTCAAACAACCTTCCTCATCTTTGGTATCTAATTGATAAAAATTGAAATTATATAAAAACAAAATAAATAATAATCATGCCCAATGATAAGTTACTGCCAGCTCCGCTTTTCTGCTCACAAATGTCGTACATCAGTTGAACTTGTGGAGGTTTTTTGAACTGTGTCTTCATTTGTGCAACAAATATAGCATCCAGTAAAAGTGGTTGTACTTTCTGTATAGAATTCAGAGAACAATCCAGTGTCATGATTTGACTATGAGGTTTAACCAATAGCTGTCATTACGCTTCCCAATCAGTGTTTTTTAGTTGTGTAAGTGCTTCTTCTCGGAGTTGACCTGCGTCTTTCCAAATTTTCTCTAACTCTCTGATATTAAGAACAGATTTGTGATTTCCTTCTTTAATCAGACCAAAAGTATGCAACATGTGGTTAATTATTTTGACCATATTCTTTGATATAACTGTTGCTCTGGCTATGGCCAATTCTACCTGTTTCACCTCTGCATCCCAGTTAGTAAAGATAATACCTTTGAAAGTCTCCTTGATCTTTGGAAGACCTGAATTTCTTCCTTCCTCTGAATATTTCCATTCAATATAATCAGAGATTTTGGTATTGAGTTCATTGAACTCAATTATTTGATCAATGACTGCATTAGTCAACTTTTCACTAATTTCCGAGTGTGGAATTATGTCTGACATTTGTACAACAAAAAGTTTTTGTTGTTTTGAGAGTAAATAATTTAATGCCAATGCTTCTTTTATGAATTCCTATGCAGTAGGAATACCTTCATATTTGGTAATATCTTCTCTCAATTTTTTAATTAGTGAGTTTTTGCTAGATAAATCATTTTAATGACTTATCTTAAGCATTTCCATCTCTTGTTGTATTCTGAGGAGTTGTTGTTCGACCTTCTAATTTAGAGTGTTTCTTTCTTCATCTAGTTGTTGTTGTAGCTGCATGATTTTGTCATCCTTTTCCTGAACCAAAATAGATACTTATGTTGCCTTATCCATTGTTGAAGTGGTGTATGCGCCATTGAATTGAGATAGTCGTGTTAAATTTTGAATTGGATTTGATGGAGTATCTTTCCATACAACTTTGATTACTTCATTTCCTAGAGGCAATTCCATCCTTCTCCTTTTTATTTGTTTCCTAACTATAGCTTTATGGACAGGGCTATAGAATACACCTAGTGGAGGGATATTAGTTACCTTCAGAACAATTTCATCATTTGGAAACATAGGAATGACTTATGTTTCCTGGGAGGTTATCCCAGGACTTTCAATGATATCTTTTGCCAAAACTATTTGTCCCTTTGGAGTGTGAAAATTTTTATCTTTTTGTGAATATGATACCTCTGGGGTATTTATCAATGTGTTGCTAACTAGAGTCTAGATTTTATCTAGTTCACTCCGACATAGTGAATCTGTGTGTTCTGCTCTGATTTCTCGGCTTGCTTCAGTTGTATAAATGGTAACCAAAACATTATGAGGGATACGTCTGAGTCTTTGTTCTCTGAACTCATTGAATCTCTGTAACTCTTCTGGATTTAGGTTCAATTTGACAAAATTTGGTACTTCTTCAAAAGTCCCAACAGATTGCAAAATATCTTCAAATCTATCATCAGTGTGTATGATAGGTTTGAGTTTGACTGACAGAGTAAATTTGTTAGCAATATTTTCTGGGTCGAACTACCTTGAGGGTAAAACGGGGAGCTTAAAAAGCTCAATATTTTGACATTCTGTCAATGCATGATTGAAATTGCTGAGCGTGAATGTACCACATGAAATTGGGAAACTTGGCCATAAATACTTCTTACTGTCTTTCAAAGATTTAGTGAGTCCATTACCAACAGTTTGGTAAGCGACTTCTCTTGCCATAAATTTATCTGAAAGATATAAAGGAAGAATATGCGAGGGATCAGAGCTTCCAAAAATTCTAATTTATGAAAATGACTCTTCAATAAAATATCTCCCCATCATTTGAAGGTTTGAAATGGATTCTTTAGTGAACCTAGGGCTCATTCTGTCAAACATTAGTTTATGCAATGGTAGTACAACTCCATAACATAGACTATGGAAATGTGGTACAGAATTATGTTCCCATATCTCTTTGTGATTCAAATGAATCGGGGTAGGATCTTCTAGGAGTCCATTTCCATCCCATAATCGGAAAACTAGTAGAAAAACAGATGGCGTCAAAGACATACGGGCTCATGAAAAATTGGGGAACAAATTTGGAGGAATAAGTTCTTGATTGGCGATATTCATTAATTTCCTTAACTAGATTCTCATAAAGGATAGTTTCCCAATTCATTATGTGGGAATTAACACTAGAGTCAATCAAGGGAAGCTAATTTCATTAGGGGAATTTTGAGGTCTAAAATGGGCCTCCTAAGAAAAATATACAACAAAAATAAACTTTATAATAACCAATAAGATTCAAGATGATGATGTCAACCATGGGGGATGATTTACCATTTTTTAAATAAAAGGGTAAAAATAATAAAAAATAATAAAATAATAAAACTACTTTTTCAACTCGTATTTTCAACTTATCTCCCAAAATTTTTACTCAAATTTCGAGTGGGAGTACTTGTTGGATGCAAAATTTAATTCCTCATCCAAGCAGTACCCATGTTACATACTTTCGATGAACTCTACTACACGAAAAATGAGGAATACATAAAAAAACGTGATTGTAATCACGTTTTTTTATGTATTTCTCATTTTTCGTGTAGTAGGACCCATCTAAAGTATGCAACATGGGTACTCCTTGGATGGGGAATTAAATTTCGCATCCAAAGAGAACTCCCGCTTGAAATTTGAGTAAAAAATTTGGGAGATAAGTTGAAAATATGAGTCGAAAACGTAGTTTTTTCATTTTTCCCTCTAAAATTTGATGATGTCATCAAATCTTATTTGATTTTCTCCACTATTATTTTATAATTTCCTTACGAGGCCCATTTTAGACCTCAAAATTCGCCTAATGAATCAACATAGAATTGTTGTTGCAAAATTGTAGGGATTTGCAAGAGACACTATAGGATACATACCTATTTTCTCATATTTGAACTTGTTATCTAGTTTCCTCCAACCTTGAATTGCCTTGAACGGGTCTTTTTTCTTCTTAAAAAAATTTGCAACAAACTGACTGTTGTAGATGTCTTACGGGTAGGGTAGCTTATACATGATTTTCAGATCTTCAACTCCAAAAGAACCTAGAATCTCATCCTTGGAGGTTCTTAATATTCTATCTTTGATTGTTGAATTGTCAAGCACCCACCTAATAATGTCGGTATATGGAAAAAGAGAAGCCCTTGCTGCTATCCTATGGAGGAAAGAGCATGAAATATATTTGACCTATAAATTTGAGGGTGTTGCATCATCGGCAGTAGCCGTGACTTCCAATACTTCTGGCTTTTCATCTTCGAGCATAGTGTAGATAGCTTGCCATTTCGTAGTACCTCCATCAGCAGTGCAGACTGTATCTGAGACTATGGGTGACATTTCCATTTGTTCCAATTCTGCAACAATCGGTTTGTCCTATTTCTGAATCACTTTGCAGATGGACATATCTTGAAGGAAAATCCATATTAATGACAGAGTAAATGATCAAATGATGGAAGATCTATTGAAATTATCTATTTTTAAAGAAAACATCCACGAAAGAAATATATCATTAATTAAATCATAACGAATTAATAAATGTTTGCATTGGGATGATAAAACACAATCAATATTTTTCTGTTTATTTATTTTCACATAAAACCTTTATTCAAACCTATCAAATTCATTGCATGGCTCCCTTTGAACCTGTATTTATGAAGTGTATTACCTTTTGTTTATGCGATATGTGATTTTGCGATATCGCAAAATCGCAAAATTGCAGAAGTCGAAGTATTGCAAAATTGCAATATTGGAACTTTGGTCAGAATTGCTTGAAGTTTTACAATGTGAATCCGCGATATACAATTTGTAATGTCTCTTGCGAAATTTCAAATCGGCGATCGCAAAATTGGGATTTTGTTGTTTTGTTGTTTTATCTTTTAATAAGAAAAGATTTATGCGGAATGCGATTTGCGATAAGGTATTTTCAAGGATGTTTTTTATTAATTTCTTTTTGTTTTTTATGTTTTTTACTAAACAAAATCAATAATTGTTTTTGGAGTTTGATTTTTATTTAAAATACAAAAATATATTTTTAGGAAGGATCCCTATTTCTATTTATCAAAGGTCTAAATTATTTTGAAAATAAAAATGGGGGAGTTGTTTGCATGACACAACAATTGGCGATTCATTTGGGAGAACCAGATATCTCTGATTGCTTTATTTTGATATTTCTAAACTTTCAAAACAAGAAAAAGATATAAGAATAAAATAATATGATTCATGAATTAAACAATATTTTCATAATATAATCTATTTACCTATCTCATTTCTTCTTAATTAACCCCTTCAGTGATAATACGTAGGTATCTCTATCAGACAATACTCAGATTTAAAAAGATAAAGTAGGTATTCTCTAAAATTGGTTTCATAGATTTTTACTCATTTATCACAGATAGAGCCATTGTTGTCGTTTATAGCCTCGACAGGGTTATCTTTTAACCAATAATGATTCATGGTCCCATCTGAAATTGATTTATTATTTCAAAATATAATTTAACATGTAATTGAATTTATTTTTCTTGACACATTTTCAAAATCATTGTCCAGGTTTGGTAGCTTGATAATGACAATGTCATTCACTAATAGTAATTTTATACTAAACAAGTTGGCTCGTGATGAGACCCCTTGTTTATTGATTTTTTTTTTTTTTTTATAATCATTGAGCTATTACCCTGTTGTGGTGTGTAGTATTGGTAATATTAGTCCAAATTATTTCTCTATGATCATGATAAAAAAGCTCGTGACGAGACTTATTTTCTTTTAAATTTGTACATCATATATATATATATATATATATATATACTCTAAAGAAGAAATTTTATCAGATGGGATGAATCATTAGCTTGTTTAAGAGTTATGGATGATAATTATAGAGTTGGTAGATACTTTTTCGTAGAGAATCCTTGGCAAGTTAAAAATTTCCTTTTTTGACTGATACATAACAACTATATTTTATGATATCAAGAGTCTTTTCAAAAAGTAAATGCCTTTAGTAAATTTCAATTTATCTTAAAAAAAAAAGGTTCATTCAATTCTCATAGTTATAATCATCTTTTTTACTTTACTTATTTATAGAAGTGAAAAATCAAAATAATTTATCAGAAATTTTGAAAATTTGAATCAACGAAAAATGATACTATTTTCAACTTTTATTTTCCTAAAGTAAAAATTAAAATTTTAAAGCTTGACTTAAGAGAAATATTTTTTAAGAATTTGACCATTCATAGGCAAGGAATCTTTCTTACCCGATAAGTATTGCAACAAAAAGGTGCATATGACTATTTTCTCAATGATTTGAAATGGACCAAGCCACAATCTTCGGAATTTGGTATGCTTACCCTTTTCCTCATGTGCTTTATCCCATTTTAAAACAAGGTCTCCAATTTCAAAATATTTTGAACTGGTGGATGCTGTGTCAAACGAGGCTTTAACTATTTGTTGATGATGAGCATATTTAGCTTTGGCTTTGTCTCTCTGTCCTTCCATTTTAAAAATTTGATCTTGTCTAAGTTGAAGGGAAGATGAAGGATTTTCATCAATAAACTGCACTAAAGCAAATGATGGTATTGTTATGTTTGTGGGTAGAAATTCTTATTTCCCATAAACTAACACAAATGAAGAAGTACCTATTGAGGCTTTCTAGGTGATTCTATCTGCCCAAAGAGAAAATAATAATGCTTCGGGCCAATTATTATGATTTTCTTCTATGGTTCACTTGATGATTCTGATGAGATTTTTATTTGTAGATTTAGTTAATCCATTACCTTTTGGATAATAGTTAGCTGAGTATTTTAATTTAAAACCTCTTTTCAAAGCAAATTCTATCATGGAGTTTCCATAAAAGTAAGATGCATTATCAAATATCAAAGCTGATGGGAGGCCAAACCTGGTAATTATGAGCTCATCAATAAAATATGTAATAATTTTCATATTAACCACCTTTAATGGGATAGATTCTACCCATTTTGTGAAATAATATGTTTCAGTTAGAATATACTTATGTTGCTTGGAAGATTTTGGAGTTATTTCACCTATGATATCTAACCCCCATTGTTCAAATGGTTGTTGTATATTTACTGGTTGTAGTGGAAATGTTGCTTTCCATTCTCTTCCCACTGCAGTTTGACATACTTTACATTTTCTTGCATATTCATGTGCATATTTAAACAGAGTTGGCCAGTAGTAACCAACATGCAGTATTTTATGAGTTGTCTTTTTTCCTCCAAAATGACCTCCATCTGGTCCATCATGTAATTCCTGCATTACTTTTTCAGCTTCAATTTTTTCTAAACATCTCAATAATACAGAATCATAATTCTTCCTAAATAACACATCATCTATGAGTTGATATTTATTTTCTTTAAGTCTCAGAGCATGCTTTGCTGTATAATTGAGATATAATGGAGCATATCCATTTTTTAAGAAAAATTTCAGATCAACATATTGTGACTGAGAATCGTTTAGGCTTACCTCTAATAGTTGTATTTCATTTGATTGATCTTCTTTAGTTGGTAAATGAGAAGCTCCAGTTAACATCCTACAAAGACCTTGTCCTTTGAAAATTTTAGCAGGATGTATCTCTACATCATATTCTTGAAGTGCAATAACCCAATTTTCTCTCTTCTCTCCTACTTCTCGTTGGATTAATAATTTCCTTACTGCGGAGTAAGGTACTATTATTTTAGTATGCATTTTTAGGAGAAAATATGTTTCAAAGATTTAACTACAACATAAGCTTGTTTTTCCACAGCTGAATAAATCAACTCAATACCTTGAAGGTTAGAACTAAAAAATGCAATTGGTGCTTCAATGTTTTGATCATTTAGCTATGTCAAAACTGTTGTGTATGATGTGTCAGAAGAAAATGTATATAATACAAATGATTTAATAAAATCAGGAGTTGTTAAAGAGGGAGCTTCAATGATGGCTTTCTTAATCAACTCAAAATAATTTCTCTCTTCTTTTCCCCATTTAAAAATTGAATTTTTCTTGATCATTGATTGCAGGGGTAAGATGATTTGGGAAAAATTGGGAACAAACCTTTTTACGAAATTAATTTGTCCTAAAAATGATTGCATCATTTTTTTATTATGTGGTAAAGGAATATTTTTAATTTCTTGAATCCTATCAGGATCGATATGGATTCCCTTTTTAGAGACAATGAACCCTAATAATTTACCTTTTGATAAGGCGAAATAACATTTTTTAGGATTCAAGGAAACTCTAAATTTTCTACATCTGTCAAAAATATTTTTTAGGTGATTAACATGATTTCTTATATGCTTAGAGTAAACAGTAATCTCATCTAAGTATATAACAACTAAGCTATTGATTAGTCATCTGAAAGCTATATCCATAGCACGTTGAAATGCAACACCAAGATTAATCAACCCAAAAGGCATTTTTTGGTATGCGTATGTTCCCCACTTTGTTCTGAATGTTGTCTTTAATCTATCATCTGGATGTACCATAATTTGTTTATATCCTAAAAATCCGTCGAGAAAAGAAATTAGTTCAGATCCTGCAACTGACTGTAATATCTGTTCCATGGTAGGCAAAGGAAAATTATCTTTTTGGCAAGCTTTATTAAAATTTCTAAAGTCTATGCAAATCCTAATGTCTCCATTATTCTTTCTAGCTGGGACCATGTTTGACACCCATTTCAAATGTCTAACAGAAAAAATAACTTTGGCTTTGAGCATTTTATTTAATTCAGATTTAATTTGACTTTCTAAATTTGGGTGGATCTTTCTAAGTTTTTGTTGAACAAGCTTATCATCTAAGGTCATAGGTATGGTATGCTAAATTATGGAAGTATCATATGTCTTAAGACTTGAATAATCCCATGCAAATATATATTTATATGTTTTCAACAACTTAATGGATGACATCATTTATTCAGGTTTTAAACCAAGACCTAAGTTGATGTTTTGAGGTTTTTCTGGTGTACCAAGATTAATCAATTCAAATTTTAGAGTAGAACTCTGGGTTTTTGAATTGATGATATTTTTAAACCTATCTTTGAAATCATAGATATCTTCCATTTTGACTACAGATTTGGGAATTCGATTATTATTTTGTTTATCTTCATTCTGTAAGTCATGTTCATGTTCATCTATGATTTTACCTTAATAAGCTCTATCTGATGTAAGAAAGTCTATTATATCTGCATCATTGTTAAATACTCTCCAATTTGCTACGTTGTTAGGAATGGAAAGCCTAAAAATTAACTCAATTGAAAATCTGTCTGGGCTAAATTCTTCGAATGGTATAAGTTTAGATGCTACATTAGCAAGTAAATCAGTGCTTTCATTTTGTAATCTAGGAATTATGGAGATATTAAATGCAGAAAAACGAGATGTAAGTTTCTAGGCTAAATTCTAATAGTGTTTCAAATGTCCAAAAATACAATGAATTGTATTTCTGACTTGTATAATGATTATTTCATAATCTCCATATACCTGCAAATATTTAACATTTAAACTAATAGCTTTGTACAACCCTTGTATCAATGCTTCATATTCAGCGGTATTATTCGTGAATTGGAATTCGAGTCTGCAAGCTAGCATTGTTTTCTCTCCTTGTGGATTGATTAAAACGCAACTTGCTCCCGCACCATCTTTAGATTTTGAACCATCAAAGTATAAATTCCAAAATAAAGAATTTTTTGAAATGTTATTTCTAAGATTAACACATCTAGAAGTGTTTGTTTAAGAAAAGTTTTCAATTTGAGAAATAGCAATGTTTGTTGAATAAGGTGAAATATGGGCATTGAAAGATCTAAGAAATGATTCAGCCGAATAATTTCCAATAATATTATTGGTGAAAGCTATAGGCTCATTTGTTTCTTCTATTTCAGTGATTGTATGTTTCATAAATTTTTCACGATCAACTCAGATTTGATTTGGTTTTCGATTGTATGGTAACCACATGTGTGACCAATCGGTAGCAAAATATCGATGTAGCTTTTCAGACCAATCCCTACTTAAAATAAGACCATAAAATTCTGGGATGTCTGTGACCAAAATATCAATTACTTGTAGTACCTTTGGATTGGATGATAATCTAATGGATACTAATAGCATTTCTCCAATGAATTATACTTTTGTTCTATCAAATTGAACTATATGTACAACAGATTCTTGAGGAGTGATATTCAATTTTGTACACGTTGTTCTTCGCATGATGTTTGAAGAAACTCCTAAATCAACAAAACAATTATGAACATTTTTTTTGAAAATCTCATAAGTCAAAAGTAAAGGAGGAGTGTGAGAAATAGATCTATCACAAATTAAGACCAGATCATTGGGATTTACTTTGTTTGGAGATGATAGAGGTTTTCCCATATCTTTAGAAGCTTGAGATATAACCGATGGTTGTATAGGATCTACAGGGATTGCCTTGAGTTCTCTAAGTAAAAAATTTTGTTGTTGTTTGAGTTTGGTCATTCCATGCAGTGAAATATTTTCTTTGGTATTTTTCATATCTTCAACTATATTGTATTCCATTGTATTTGAAACTATCAAAGTTTTGGAAGTAGTAATAGGATCAGGTGAAATAGGATCTGTCTGAACAATTCTAGATTTTTTGGCTGTTTTATTCTCCTTGGTGGGGAGAGATTTCTGTTTTTGGTTTGATATAGTTGAATCAGGAGAATATTTGCTTCTAGTGGACACATGAATACCTTCTCTTTCTTCTTCTGAGGGAAGAAAGAAATCCCATAACCCATTCAGTTCAACTTCTTCCTCGGACTTTGATTCTTGTTCAGATGGGGAGGGATCTTCAGTATCTTGATCAAATTCAACATCTGAAATTACATTTGGAGGCTGAGATGTTGAAGAAGGGTTTTTCTTAAATCGACGAAATGATTTCTTAGGAGCTTATGTTTTAGCAACCTATTTCTTTATTTCAATCATGTAATTTGACATAGTATTTAATTCTTTTTGAAGACCTTCGAGATCAAATGGATCTTTCGAGACTTTATGTTTATAACCTTGACTAAATGTCACTTTCTTTGATCTTTTGTCTTCTATCTCTGATCTTTCTTTTTATACTAAGATTATTTTCTCTATAGCAAGAGATTCTTTCATGTTTTCTAAAAGGGTAGCTTTACCAGCTCTATCTACAAAAATAGTTATATTAGAAGGGAAAGAGGAAATATACCACTCTATTTGTACATCAACAGTAGGTTTAGAAGTGGTTGGGATTTTGTTTAATAACTTGTTAAATCTAGAGTTTAAATATTTGATCCTTTCACCTAAATTTATTTTTAGATTTGAAAGGGCATTGATTAAAGATGCAACAGTTATATCATCTCCAAATTTTGCAAGGAAAAAATTCTCAAAAGTTGCCCAGTCGGCAATTGATCCTATTGAAAGTGAAAAGTACCAGGATCCTGCAGATCCTCGTAAAGTATAAGGAAAAAATATGACTATAACATCTTCATGAGAAAATCAGTTCAGATTCATGCCTAGCATAAAATTATTGATATGTTCTTCGGCAGGAAGACCATCATCTGGATTATATTTACGTAACCTTTTTTTTGGAAGATCCGGAAGAGGATTTGGATTTGCTATCAATACAACACCAAGATTGTCCAAGGCTGATTAGCCATAATTGGGTTTGAAGTTTGTGAAGATACAGAAGTAGATCCAGAAGTAGGGGGAATGAATGAAGAACTTACAATTGGAATAGTACTACTCATGATAGTACTGATTGTTTGAGTAGAGGAAATGAAAGACCGAGTAAGAGGATGTGAAGAAGTAACTGAAGGAAAATTTGTTGTAACTTCACTCGTATATGACTTAGATCTGGATATGGAAATTTTTTTTATGAAATGATTCAATTTGAAATTCAAAAGGTGGAATTCCAAATTTCTCACTTTTGGATCTAGTTAGTATATCCGTTTCTCTAAATAGAGAAGTAACACATTCTTTAGAAGCTTCGGGATTAACATACTTTTCAGAAGAAATAGATATTCCTTCTAATTTCTGAATTAAAGACTGAACTTTGGGAGACTCGGGAGTGAATTCTGACGTAGATGATAGCCGAGATACTTCAGGAGATGATGGAAAGGTTTCTACTATTTCCAATTTCTGAGTTGGTGATCTATAATTTGGTCGAGAAGATGTAGAATGATTTTGAGGAGATCGACTCTTATGAGGGCTTCTAGTTTGAGGTTTAGATTTATATGCCATTCATAGTCAGGCCCTCCTTCTAGTGCAAAAAAATTTGATGGCCTCATAAATCTTTGGCAACAACAAGGGGGATAACCACCCAGTCAGGACCTTAGAGCAGTTCCTTTTCTGTTTGGGATAGTGGCTCTGACTAGATGTAATGGGACCAGTTTCCCAGAATCGGGATTTTGTATGATTGTTGGGTTTTTCTCAAAATATTTGCATGAAGAATTACTAAAAACTAAAAAAAATTATTCTAGAATGCAAAACTTTGAATTAAATCTAATCTAATCTAACCTGAGATAATTCTAATTTGATGCGATCTAGAATGATATCTATTCAATCTATGATGATTTAGATCATCACAGATTTAATAGTATGAATACTTTTGTAAGATGATTCTCTTGAGAAATAGTTAATCAAAAGAATATGTAAAATTATCTCATATATTTGATGATCATATATTAAACAAATCAATTTCTATCCTTATATCGTACAATAGTGCAACTAATATTTTACATAAAAAATAATTGATTTCATATATAATTCATGAAAGATAGATTCATCACTAATATTTAAAATAGAATTAGCATACATGATAATAGTACTAGATGTGTATTGTCATGTTCATATGATCAGTGATAATAGGCCACAATCAAATATTCTACCAATAATTCTTTCAAAGAATACAAAAGTGCATCAACAATGATAAAAAAAATGATATATAACTAAAAAGGTCGTGTTCCATTATTTTATCAAGGCATCTACAAACTTACTTACAGTAAAGCATTATTTGTAAATGTTCTCAATAAAATTCTGGACCCTTCTCTAAATGCATGAGAAGGGTTTAAACACTACTTTAACTACTTACAAAAAATAGATTATAAAAAATATCTTATGAGGTGGTTTCAAACAACCTTCCTCATCTTAAGTATCTAATTGCTAAAAATTGAAATTATATAAAAACAAACTAACTAATAATCATGCCCGATGATAAGTTACTGCCACCTCCACTTTTCTACTCACAAATGTTGGACATCGGTTGAACTTGTGGAGGTTTTCTACACTATGTCTTCATTTGTGTAGAAAATATAACATCCAGTAAAAGTGGTTGTATTTTCTATATAGAATTCAGAGAACAATTCAGTGTCATGATCTAACTGTGAGGTTTAACCAGTAGCTGCCAGTATGCTTCCCAATCAGTATTCTTCAGCTCTGTAAGTGCTTCTTCTTAGAGTTAACCTACCTCTTTCCAAATTTTCTCTAAATCTCTGATATTAGGAACAGATTTGTGATTTCCTTCTTTAATCAGACTAGAAGTATGCAACATGTGGTTAATTATTTTGACCATATTCTAAGATATACCTGTTGCTCTGGCTATGGCCAATTTT
Source organism: Pinus albicaulis (assembly GCA_034641835.2). Classification (NCBI taxonomy): domain Eukaryota; kingdom Viridiplantae; phylum Streptophyta; class Pinopsida; order Pinales; family Pinaceae; genus Pinus; species Pinus albicaulis. Next base: position 1,594,558,626 of record CM076580.1, on the reverse strand, counting down.
GCATGTTTCACCTGTGCATCCCAGTCAGTAAAGAGAATATCTTTGAAAGTCTCCTTCATCTTTGGAAGACCTGACTTTCTTCCTTCCTCTGAATCTTGCCATTCAATATAATCGGAGATTTTGGTATTGAGTTCATTGAACTCAATTCTTTGATCAATGACTGCATTAGTCAACTGTTCACTGATTTCCTGTTAAGTCCCTATATTAATAGTGTAGTCCCTTATTATGTTAGTGTATCCTGCCATATTGTTATTGTTGTACCCCTATAACCTCGATATTGTTATTATTGTGCCCTTACATTATTATTTTTAGGTTGACTAGGGTTGCGTTGTGGCCCCAATAGGATTAGATTGTGGCCCCATGGACTCCTATATATATAAAGGAGGTTTTTTCATTTGTATCATCCAAGAATTGTTCAGTCATGTAATGTATTGGAGGTTGCCCCCTCGAAGTGGCTTATTTCTAAGGTGTTGATATCTCTTTTCTTCTATTTTTGGAGCTGGTTTCATAACATTTGGTATCAGAGCTTTGGATTCTAGGGTTTCATTGCTCCAAAGAGGTCATCATGGCATTTGCGCTATAAAATGTTTTCTAAGAAGGCTCAGAAGCTGAAATTTTTAGAGTGTGAAGCCCAAATCCTAAGGAACGTCATCACAAAATTGCAGAGCTTGGTTCGCAATATTTTTGGATATATGATCTATGGAAGTTAGGTCTTTTTGCAAGCTCGTGAATTTAACCCAAATAGGTCATTGTGGAATTGTCGCTATAACATTTTTTGTACAAATATTCAAATGCTGAAATTTTAGAGAGCGAAGCTGAAATCCTGAGGAACATCTTCACAAAATTGTAGAGCTTGGTTCGGAATATTTTCAGAGATATGATCTATGGAATTTAGGTCTTTTTTAGGCTCCCGAATTTCATCTCAAAGAGGTGATCATGGGAAAGTCTTCATAACTCTCTCTCTGAGCATCAGATTGAAATTATGTAAAAATTTTCCGCAAGCACACAGACTGTCATTTTCTATATATATTTCAGAGCATAAGGAGGAAAATGTGACACGTGGCAAGTCATACAATTTCACTCTACTGAACTAGTCCATAATTAGGTCATTGTGGGCGATTGGACATAATGTTTCCTTGGAGAGTCCAAATCAGGTCAGACCTGTGGAATTCAAAATAGAATTCAGAGGGCTACCTCAGTGCTAGATTTCAGATATTGAAGATCCAAAATAATATATATAATTTAGTTTCAATATCGAGCTCCTCAAAGCAAGAAAAAGGTGTGTATTTGGTTTTTAAAATTGGATAACGTTTGTTTGAAAAAACAGTTTGAAGTGATTCCAAGGGCATATTTTAGAATTTTAAGATTAGGTTATATAGTTCCTCCAAAAAATAATTCCATACCCATTAAGCCCTCAAAAATCTATACTATGGCGCATGAAGAAGAAGAATTGCAGTACGAGATATCAAAATTACGATACCAAGTGCAAAAAAATTCGATCTTACGAAGAGCAACCAAAGATGACATAGATGGTTTAAAATAAGAAATGGAGGCTAATTTAGATGGTTTGAAGGATCAAATAATATCTAATATGGATGATAAATTAGTGGAAGATCACATCGATCATCAACAACAAGTTCTCCAACTCTCAAAGGATAACCTAACTTTGGTGCAAAATCTAATGAAACTACAGGAAAAGCAACATCACATCGAAAGAATTTCTGAAGAAGTCACACAAACAAGATCTCGACAAGTACGATCAATTTCAAAGTATCTCAGCAATTGGAAGAACTTTCCTGTAGAAGATTCCACATGGGAGGATGAGAATTTTATACAGAAGCATCAAGAGATAATCAAGCATTGAGGACAACACTTGTTTGAAGGAAAGGGGCATGTTAAGTCCCTATATTAATAGTGTAGTCCCTTATTATGTTAGTGTATCCCCACTTATTATTATTGTTATACCCCTGTAACCCCCATATTGTTATTATTTTTCCCTTACATTATTATTGTTAGGTTGGCTAGGGTTACATTGTGGCCCCATGGACACCAATATATAGAAAGGAGGTTTTTTCATTTGTATCATCCAAGAATTGTCCATTAATGTAATGTATTGGAGGTTTCCCACTCAAAGTGGCTTATTTCTAAGGCATTGATATCTCTTTTCTTATGTTTTTGGAGTTGGTTTCACAACATTTCTAGGTGTGGAATTATGTCTGACATTTGTACAATAAACAACTTCTGTTGTTTTGAGAGTAAAGCATTTAATGCCAATGCTTCTTTTATGAATTCCTCTGCAGTAGGAATACCTTCATATTTGGTAAGATCTTCCTAAAATTTTTAATCAGTGAGATTTTGCTAGATAAATCATTTTCATGACTTATCTTAAGAATTTCCATCTCTTGCTGTATTATGAGGAGTTGTTGTTCGACCTTCTGAATTAGAGTGTTTATTTCTTCATCTAGTTCTTGCTATAGCTGCATTATTTTTTCATCCTTTTCCCAAACCAAAATAGATACTTTTGCTTCCTTATCCATTGTTGTAGTGGTGTGTGCACCAGCGAATTGAGATAGTCGTGTTAAATTTTCAATTGGATTTGCTGGAGTATCTTTCCATACAACTTCCATTACTTCATTTCCTGGAGGTGTTTCAAAAATCTCCTTTTTCTTTTTTTCCTTACTACAGCTTGATGGAGAGGGCTATAGAAATCGAGTGGAGGGATATCTGTTACCTTCAGAACAATTTCATCAGTTGGAAACAAAAGAATGACTTATGTTTCTAGGGAGGTTATCCCAAGACTTTCAATGATATCTTTTGCCAAAACTGTTTGTCCCTTTGGAGTGTGAAATTCTATATATTTTTGTGAAGATGATACCTCTGGGGTATTTATCAATGTGTTGCTAACTCGCAGTGAAAATTTTAGTGGCTAATATTCGCGGGTGGGCTAATTTTCCATGCTTTTTCCAAAAAAAAGATTCACCAATTTCCATTTTTTTTAAAATTGATTCGCCCAAATTTTATAGTATAAAATTATTTTTACCTAAAAATCGCCAAAAAAAATTATATACTAATATAAAATGATTAGAAAACTAAATATTTTTACAAAAAATAACATAATTTTTTTTACAATTTTCTTATAGGGGAGTACTAAGATTCACCAAGTTTATAAACTTTAAGATAAACGTCCATCCTTTAAGTTTTCCCTGCTAACTAAAGTCCAGATTTTATCTATTTCACTCTAACTTCGTGAATCTGTTTGTTCTGCTCTGATTTCTTGGCTTTCTTTAGCTGTATAACTGGTAACCAAAACATTTTGAGGCATACGTCTAAGTCTTTGTTCTCTGAACTCATTGAATCTCTCTAACTCTTCTGGATTTAGGTTCAATTTGACAAAATTTTGGACTTCTTCAAAAGTCCCAACATAATGAAAAATATCTTCAAATCTATCATTAGTGTGTATGATAGGTTTGAGTTTGAATGACAGAGTAAATTTGTTAGCAATCTTGTCTGGGTCGAACTGCCTCGAGGGTAAAACGGGGAGCTTCAAAAGCTCAATCTTTTGACATTCTTTCAACGCATGATTGAAATTGTTGAGAGTGAATGTACCACATGAAATTGGGAAACTTGGCCATAAAGACTTCTTACTGTCTTTCAAAGATTTAGTGAGTCCATTACGAATAGTTTGGTAAGCGGCTTCTCTTGCCATCAATTTATCTGAGACATATAAAGGAAGAATATGCGAGGGAGCAGAGTTTCCAAAAATTCTAATGTATAAAAGTGACTCTTCAATAAAATATTTCCCTATCATTTGAAGGTCTGAAATGGCTTCTTTAGCGAACCTATGGCTCATTCTGTCAAACATTAGTTGATGCAATGGTAGTACAACTCCATAACATAGCATGTGGAAATGTGGTACATAATTATGTTCCCATATCTATTTATGATTCAAATCAATTGGGGTAGGATCTTCAGGAGTCCATTTCCATCCCATAACTGGAAAAATGGTAGAAAAACAAATGGTGTCAAAGACATATGCGCTCATGAAAAATTGGGGAACAGATTTAGAGGAAGAAGTTCTTGATTGGCGATATTCATTAATTTCCTTAACTAGATTCTCAGAAAGGATAGTTGCGAAATTAATTATGTGGGAACTAACACAAGAGTCAATCAGGGAAGCCAATTTATGAAGAACTTGGTATTATCAGGTAGACATAATTTGCATAGCATTTTTGATGTGCAATTGTAGGGATTTGCGAGCGACGCTATATGATACATACCTGTTTTCTCATATTTGAACTTGTTATATAGTTTCCTCCAACCTTGAATTTCCTTGAACGGGTCTTCGTTCTTCTTAGAAAAATTTGCAACAAACTGACTGTTGTAGATGTCTTGTGGGTCGGGTAGCTTATACATGATTTTCAGATATTCAACTCTAAAAGAACCTAGAATCTCATCCTTGGAGGTTCTTAATTGTCTGTCTTTGATTGTTGAACTGTCAAGCACCCACCTAATCATATCAGTATATGGAAGAAGAGTAGCCCTTGCTGCTATCCTATGGAGGAAAGAGCATGCAATATCTTTGAACTGTAAATTTGAGGGTGTTGCATCATCGGTAGTCATTGTGACTTCCACTACTTCTGGATTTTTGTCTTTGAGCATAGTGTAGATAGATTTCCATTTCGTAGTACCTCCATCAGCAGTGCAAACTATATCTAAGACTATGGGCAACATTTCCATTTGTTCCAGTTCTATAACAATCTTTTTGTCGTGTTTCTGAATCACTCTACGGATGGACATATCTTGAAGGAAAATCCCTATTAAAGAAAAAGTAAATGATCAAATGATGGAAGATATATTGAAATGATCTATTTGAAAGAAAACATCCGGGAAACAACTATATCGTTAATTAAATCATAACGAATCAATAACTGTTTGCATTGGGATGATAAAACACAATTAATATTTCCTGACATGATTTATTTTCGTGTAAAACCTTTATTCAAACATGTCAAATCCATTGCATCACTCCCTTTGAACCTGTCTTTATGAAGTGTGTTACCTTTTGTTTATGCGATATGAAATTTCACGATATCGCGAAATCACAAAATCGAAGAAGTTGCAGTATCGCAAAATCGCAATATCAGAATTTTGGTAAGAATTGCTTAAATTTTTACAACGTAAATCCGCGATATGCGATTTGTAATGTCACTTGCGAAACGTCAAATTGGCGATCGCAAAATTGGGATTTAGTTGTTTTATTGTTTTAACTTTTAATAAGAAAATATTTGTGTGGAATGCGATTTGAGATAGGGTATTTTCAAGGATGTTTTTTATTAGTTTCTTTTTGTTTTTTATGTTTTTTACTAAACAAAATCAATAATGTTTTTTGGAGTTTGATTTCTAGTCAAAAGACAAAAATATATTTTTAAGAAGGGTCCCTATTTCTATTTATCAAAAGTCTAAATTATTTTGAAAATAAAAATGGGGGGAGTTGTTTGCATAGCACAACATGAACCTACTGAAGTATATTTCTTTCATTATATAAAAAAAAATAGAAAAACCCCTAATCTTGCAAGTCATCATTTAGAAATTGGTTTGTGTAACTGCCATTTTCCAATGATTACATTCAGATTTCAACATTAAACATTTATTTAAAACTACACTAAATAATTTCCTTTCCTGTTAAAAATAGAATAATTCTAAGTAAATAACAAGTCATAGTGGATACTATCCTTATCCTTAGAGTGAATTGCATGTATTTGTTTTGAATCAACAAATAAATATAAAATGATTTTTCCTTTGAAGGTTCTCCATGAAAAGTACTTTTCTATGTTTTACAAAGTAAGAAATTGTCTTCTCCATTAAACATAATTTTATATGCTTAACAAATAGATTGAGTGCTTCACATTGGTCGCTATCACAAGAAACCAAGCATAACAGGAAATAGAGTCATCTTCAAGAACCTTAGGGAATAAATTACACTTCCCTGTCTCGAAGAAGTATACAAAGTATCAATAACATACTCCATGATGGTTGTGTGTAGTTTTAATTGAAATTGGATATTTACTAAGTTTACCAACTATTTGATTGGAATCTCTAATCATCAAAACTAAGATAGGAGAGTGTTTTGGAGGTAAATCCCCTCTGCGGACAGAGGAGATCCCACTAGCCCTAGAGTGGGTCTAGCAACAACCAAAACACACAAAGCTATTGATTCCTAGTTACAAAAGATAGAATCGTGATAGATCTCTTACCATGAATCCTTCATTGTTGTTATCGAAGAAGAAGTGGTGCTTCCGTTCCTAGTTGGACAGGTCACGGTCCGTGAGCTTGCTGCATCTAGATACCTGTACACATGCAAAGAAGAGAGACAACATGCAACATAATATTTCACACTTTATAACTATCGATCAGTCAGGGAGGAACGAATGAAATTGTGTTATATAATGGACAAACACAATCATGGAACCAATAGCAAAGTCATGTCTATTAAGATACGAGAGAACGATTGCAACCTGTGCTCTGACATTGTGATATTCCTTCGATAGGGTTCCAGCGGGACGTGTCTCACAAATCTCGTTAGGGATTTGAAAAAACTTTCTCTCTCACAAGGTTCTCCTTAGCTCTGCTCTTGATTATCACTTAGCTATAATTTCCTTCCCAAACGTTCAGCTCTAGTTTTCCATCTAGTTTGCAAATAAAGAGGGTAGGCTTTTATAGAAGGAGAAGGAGAGGTTAGGATCCCTATAATCATGGGGGAGAGTCCTATCTCTTAGAAAGGTTCCATGAGAGGTGGAAAACCACTTCCGAATCAAGGAGATACATAGCCAAACAACCCAACCTCTTTTTGATGATTCATTCTGAAGTTGTTAGAATCAAACTTCCGCCTCCAATTTGTTAAAAAACACTCCAAAACAGGTTGCCGTGGGTGATACACAGGGACAGAGCGCCAGCTGGCGCACCCATTAGTGTATATTTTCCCCATTGGTGCAAGGGATGAACTAGATACTCGCGCCAATGCCAAAACATGGGTTTTTGGGGCTTTCCTAAGGAAATGTTCTTTAGGAGAATTCTTTCCCTTATGCAGAAGGATGCCATCAAGGTGTTTTCAGGACATTTTACTATTCACAGGTCATGATAATAGTCCTCCAATGTATGGAACGAGGGGTTGCAGGGACAGTGACAAATTTTTGTGTAACAGATGCCCCCTAAAGTATGAGGTCCGAGAAAGAGGGAGGGGTGAAGGCTTTATGAGAGCGCGTTCAACTGAAAACACTGTCATTGGAAGACCTGAGAGTAAACATACAACTGACATCTCTGATACAAGGCATGTGGTATGGGCACAACCATCCATAAAAGAGTATAGAAATAATGAGATCCAATTCATGGATGTAGCCATCCAGCAAAGTAAGGATCAACAAGTAGACTCTGGTATGGTCATAGCCATCCAATAAAAAATTTCATGTAATAAATCATAGTAATCCATAAATAACCTGCAAACTGGATTTCATCAGAAAAAACCCAGGGCCTTGCGCTCCATCTCACCCTGAACAAAGTACAAGTTTGAGCATGAAAATATGTGAGCTAAAGTCGAACATGCAAGAACATCGTTTGATTACTAGCCAATGATGAAAGCTGTTAACAAGCACGAGAGAAACCACCAATAATGACAATGGCTCTCAAGGTACAAAAGGTACAACCCATGGAATGTGAACAATGATCTGGCGTTGAACACCCGCAGAGTCAATCGATCAAACGCCAATGATGAAAACATTGCATCGAATGCGAAGAACCTGCCATTTAGGCATGAAGGCTCCAAGGTACCTAAAGGGAGTCTCTAGATCAAATTCCTGGATAATGATCCGACGTCGACATGAATTGACTTTGATCGAAGGTGGCCCATAATGTTTCCCACATCATCGACACGAGGCAGAGGAACATGATGTTTGTGAATCAAGACCATTCAGGGAATCAGAGGGAGGTTGAAAACTGTAGAGGCAAAATTCTCTTGAACATATCGGCGGCACGACACTAGATTTGGCAGTATTTTACATCAAAGGATCTGAGCTCATGGTGACACGGCAAAGAGCAGATGAGTGGTCAAAAGAGATTACCCAAACCCATGGAGGCAAGAAAATAATGAGATGAGATGTCCCCAACCCGACACGAATGCAGACAAGTTCCATGTTCAAGAGTGACATACTATCGACTATGAGACTTGTTCCATTTTCCCCCACCATTTCTGGCGAGTACCCCAATTATTTTTTAAAACAAGATTGAAGGGGATAGCATATGCTTGCGATGTAAGTTTGTCCTTCGGACAAATCCAACCTAGTACATTTAACGAGCCCTAGGAAAGAGGAACTCGAGTAATGTCATTATGACGGAGTTCGATGTCATTATTTTTTAACAAGTCTAACAAAGGGAGAAATCGACATCTTTTCATATTTAGAGAGTTTGAAAAGAAGGCGGAAAATAAAACTCCAGCAGTCCCTTTTCGTAAATAGTCCCTCAGATCCGAAAAGGTAGAAAACTGTGTCTGAGAAAACCTCCTAGTTGCGATAGGCTAGCGTATTCATTTTTCGTAAATAATCTATCCCAGCCCAAAAAAGGGGTAAATGTATACTGGGTAGATATCATTTCGTAGCCAATTTAACAAGTTCAAAACGACAAGCGACTCAGCAATCTTTTCAGTTTTAGAGAGTCAGAAAAGAGCTGAAAGGTGACTCCTCCTGGAGGAACGAGTGGTATTAAGGGTAGCTATTGGTTCCAGTGATGGTGGAACTGCTCAGAACAAGTAAAGGTCAAGAGGCTGGCAAACAAGACCACTCATTACATCGATTCCTCAAGAATGGGTAAAACAAGCAAGTGAAGGCGTATGAACAGCCAAGAAGATAGTGACGATGAAATAAAAAAATTGAGGCTCATCTAGCGAAACAGGCTGATAAAATGGAAATCATGAGAGGTAAAATGGGAATGGTTTCATTTTTACACAAGCTTGAAATCAAGAAACTCTGCTTGAAGTTGGTTTCATTTTTACACAAGCTTGAAACAAAGATAAACTATGCTTGAAACCAATTTCATTTTTACACAAGCTTGAAACAGAAACAAACTATGCTTGAAATGTTTGCATGCCCCCAGCATGGTGACTCAATTCGAGGTACATGCCCCCCAAGATTCAGTGCATTCACCATAGTAGACTGCTAGTTCCTGACAGGTGGATGGACTGAAGGTTCAATTACGAGACCAAGAGAAAGACTCGACTGGGATTTTACGAGATCTAATCAAAGACTCAAATTGAATGGGAATGTGTTTCATTGTTTTAACAAGGTTGACACATTAAAATAGCTATCCTCATGAGCTGATTAATTTTTTAATGAGGTTGACATAGAAGACAAACCATCCTCATGACACCTTGTTTCATTTTTTAAGGAGCTTGACACAAGAAAACGAACTCTACTCCTACAAGATTGTTTCATTTTTAAAGGAGCTTGACACAAGAAAACGAACTATGCTCTGACCAACTTGTTTCATTTTTTTAAGGAGCTTGACACAAGAAAATGAACTATGCTCCGACTAGCTTGTTTCATTTTTTAAGGAGCTTGACACAAGAAAACGAACTATGATCTGACGATCTTGTTTCATTTTTTAAGGAGCTTGACACAAGAAAACGAACTATGCTATGATGACCTTTCATCATGATGAATAAGAATTCATGGCTTCCAAGAGTTCCTCATACAATTGGAGAACAACATCTCGTAAATCAAGACCCAATGCCCCCATCACATGGTGCACAATGGCACTATCACTGAATGCAGGCATGGGATAGGTAGCCACATAATTAAGCTGTGGTGGGGAAGATAAATTGGTGGATCAATACCGGGAAGGGACGATGGTGGACTAGATGTCACGTCAGGACTAAAGAATGAAAGTTGATCAATGGTCACGATCCGACCTTTGTGTGGAAAACAAATCACACGAAAGAGGGGAGAGACAAGTTCTCCCATGGAATAAGTATAGTCACGCCCCAAGAGTAAATTGGAATCCAAGGGGCCTGGATCAACCATCATGTCTATATATACGGTTTTTCTTCCCAAAGTAACAGGCAACTTCGGAAGGATCCCTAACAGTTGACTAGTTCCTCTCTTAAAAGCCAACAGATTCTGCGTAACAGGCATGAGCGGTGGAGAACCAAAATCTTGCCAAGTAGTGGAAGACAGAATACTAACAGATGCGCCTTCATCTATTATGGTGCTGGGTACGACCAGATCAAAGGTATGTACCATTATCTCAAAAGGCACATAAGAAGGAAGGTGATATCCTGCAAATCGAATCCAATTGAAGGAAGTGACCAATCTACTTGGAGGGGGTACCATCGAACTAAGATGGTTTTCCCCTGGTGGTACGGGAGCAAGAGGAATATCCTCCTGGACCTCGATCATGTGAGCAGGAAGAGAAGCTTCTTGAACTACAGGGACGGGCAAATATTTCTCCAAGTCTGAGGAATCTAAGGAAACAAGAGGAACGTGAGGGGGATGAGATCCACTCTCAACGGAAAAGACTTGATGAACCATAGGTGGGGTCAAGTCGACCGATTCCACGTCCAATGGTTGGTTGGGAATGGATTCCTGAATTTGAATTTCTGGGGGAGCGGGATCGACCAAGAATGACTCTTGACTGATCGTGGAATCAACTAGCGGGAGACTCAAAGAAATTTTCTAGTAACCAGCTGGAAGGCAGGGTGCAGAAACAGTAGAGTTTTTAAACACTCTCTTGGCTTCATCCATGTACGGACAAAGGTGAATGGGATGATGCCCTTCACACAACCTACAAGGATTGGTAATCTTACCATGTTTCTTACGAGTCTTATAAGCACTAGTCGAATATGTGTCACCAATATGACTTCCGGAAGCCAAAGGCAACGAGGAACGGTCGTTAGACCATGCTTCAAGTACCTTGGGAATGCCAGGGTAGTCTTGAAGAAGGTGGTCACCTTTACACAACATGCAAGGGAATTTGACTTTCCATGGAAGTTTGGATGGTTCTACAAGGGAAGGTTTCTTAAGCGTAGTAGTTGTAGAGCTAGCCTCTCCTTTAGCTGACTTCTTCTTCTTCGTCTTCTTCTTCTTCTTCTTAGCCGCCTAGTTACTAGAGTTTAGACTTTCACCAGGCGAAGAAGAAGAGGAGGATGAAGAAATAGGCGAAGAAGGGGGGAGGTTTAGCTTAGAATCAACATGATGTTGTTCAGGTGGAGGAGATGGTCGAACAGAGGATGGAACACTCGAGACCATCGAGGTTGAAAATAACCATACATGCAACCCAACAGTCAACCCAGACAGGGACAACGTTTCCATATAAGGAGCACCAACTTTCCCAAAAGCAGGAAAATGACTAGGGTTCCCTTCAGGAGGGATTCCTAGGTTAGTAAACTCCGAAAACGTTGCCATTAGAAACAACTTTAGAACAACACCCGAAGGAAACTAATTGTAACCAAGAACATTTCGTGGGAAGTTAATTTTAAGACACTGAAACCAAACTCTATCATTTCATCTTTTAAGAGTCAAGAAACAGGCAAAAGGTGACTCTATCACTTTCAGGTTGAAACGAGCATGAAAGGACAAGTGCTCAATGATATTTTCAAATTGATGGAGTCAGTAAAGATCGAAAATGACTGCTCAAGTAGTCTAGGTAAAAGGGTGTACCAAGTTTTTGTCAACTGCCATATACACCTTGGTGATCAAATGAAAGAAGAATTGACCAAGGACTTGACGTACGTCCAGGTAGTCTCCCCGAATGATGTGTTCGGTGTATCACGGTTACAAGGTGGCAAACTCGGCCTCCTACGGATAAAATGATTGCAACCTAGAGGGGTATCCCTTTATATACTCGACAGTACGGGGAGCACAAGTTCGTACTAGTGTTGTCTGAAGCCAGATGGGGAGCGACATCTACTAGGTTTAAAGACGTCAGAACACGTCTCTAACTTAGACCACTAAATATTGCGTTAAGTTTCAATGTTTCCTTAGGTTAATTGAAATAAATTTTAAATTTTATCTTTCATTTATGTTTCAATTCCAAGGTCCTACCGAATGTTGAATCTCACAAATCCCTGAATGCAAGCTACATGCCATAAGACACCATTTCGTTCAATGAAGAGCTATCTACGAGAGAGTTAGAGATTTCAAGCAATAGCTACGATAATTCATACGAAAACATCCACTACAATGCCTGATGCAAGCTAATGAAACTGGAAAACTCTTCCCTAGAATTATATAATGTTAGAAATGCGAAAGATTCTCCAATTTTCACTATGCTAATCAAGAATGCAAAAGATTTTTAAATTTTTTTTTTCAATATATCAGAGAAAACGCACTAAATGATATGAAAAATAAATCAACACATTGATTTTGAGAATGGTGAAGCGATATTTAAAACAAAACAATTTCACTCAATTCAAAACAAGCACGACAAGACTCAAATCAATGACGAAATCCCTCAAATCAAAGAGAAGATCTCAAAAGGGACCCAAACAAGCCATGTAATCTAGGCTTGGAGAACCAAGAGTAAAACTGAATGAAAGAAAAAACAATCACTCAATTAGTGCAATCGCTCAAATGGATCCACAAAGCTTAATGCAAATAAGCAGAAGCAAAGTTGACTGGGAAACCAAGGACCCGAATTGCCAATGGGAGGCTCAGCACACTAAAGCACTTAGAAGCCCTAGGGATAAAATGAAAAACTGATAGAAAAGGGTGAAAAACCAGAGGGCAAGTGATAAACACAGTAAAAAATGACTTCAAAGCACTCAAACAAACATAAAAAACAAACCAGGACCAAAACTCAATCTCAGAAAATCCAAAAACAGGAAAACCCTAAAACCTACTAGGGTTGGCGCGCCTATCTGGCTATAATCTGCGCCAAACAGGGGAAGGTGTGGGTGCCTAACTAGAAACTGGTGCCCTTCGGTGCGACTGTTAGAGGGATAACAACGCCAATCATGTTTACCCTAGAAAATTATGAAAATGAACGAACAGAGTCTAGATCTAGTCTTCTAGGGGTTGAATAGGGCAGGAACAACGATTTATGCAGAAGGTGTAAAGTAATGTCCGTACTAAAAATGCTTTCCTTCGTGCAAGGGCCCTAAAATTTCTCAAGCCCACAGCACTCAGATTTGGTACCAAGAAACTGGTTCTTGTACCTGATCAGAGCTTCTTACACTTTAACTTTTAATTCTTTAAATTAATGCTTAATTACTGCAAGTGTTATAAAACCAAATTGAATATCAAAAAGATAAATGTCTGCAGAAATAAAGAAACAATCTGTTATAAAGTGTTTAATGAAAGTAAGAAAATTGTTGAAAGTAAATTAGAAAGGCTTCCTGAAGTGAATAGCACACCAACGTGCACTGGTGCATGTGACTTCTCCTGCTCGAACCAAGCGGAGAAAACAAACCAAACATGCAGAAAGTGAATAGCACACCAACGTGCACTGGTGCAAGAAAATTCTTCCTATTCAAACCAGGCAAGGAAAATAAATCAACCGTGTAGAAAGTAAATTTAACTACTTCATGCAGCAGATCTGCTTTCACTCAAACAAAAATTCAAATGTTGTAAATTAAATCACACTTGGTAGTTTAAAAACATAAATTACAAGAACGGAAAGGAGGGAGAATATGCTGGGTTGGCTGGGCCCTAGCCAACCAACATGTTTCCCTTTCAAACGGAAACGCTACTCAGCATCGAATCAACGCATCAACTGTTTAAACATAAAAAATGATAAAATTTATGACGCAAAAGGCGGAGCTCTTCTTATTAAATCCTCAAAGAAAACACATGTGTGATTACAATCCAGCCTATATTTGGGCGATACCAGCAAAACAAAGCTACAACAACAGTGTTGTAGCGTCACTCCTCTACCGTCCGTTCATCCCCCTTCTACGTGTATCGTTCCCCTTTTTATAATCTTTCGTAATCATTTAAAATAAGTTGTTCCTTTGCCAGGAATATGGAGATTGAATACTAACAATTTCTAATTGCATATAACAGCACAACCATTCCCTTATTAAAATAATAGTGATTTAATATGAATTTTCCAATTCTAGGATTTTTTCTAGAATTCTAGAAAATCTGGTAATTTTAACAAACTACCTTCAGAGCCCCCTTCGTATCTCCTCAACCATTGCGTATTTTGGGAAACCATTTTGAGCTTAGTGAATTTTCTATACTGGGATAAAAACCCATGTCGTGGAATTTCTTTATTTTCCTTCATATGCACAAAAAACCGAGGCGGAAGTTGGCTATCTAGAACTTGCTGACTGTGTTCTCAGAATTCTGGAAAAAACTATCTTTTTTTATAAAAAGTGCTTCAAAGACCTATTCGTAACTTTTGGAATACTTTGAATCTCAGGAAACAATTTCGGTTATGGGTAATTGGTTATCTTTGTGAAAAACCCATTTGCTCGGATTTCCATAATTCGCCTTAATTTGCATAAAAACCGAGGTCAAACTTGGCCATTTAGAAATTATGCGGATTTTCAGCAGACTTGGTAATTTTCAATGCTGGTGCAGGAATGTGTTCTGGTACTAGTGCAAGAATGTGTGGTGTAGGAACTTCGCCTCTATCAGAATAGGCATATAACCAACTTTGTAAACCTTCAAACACACAAACTATTATTAAATAAGCCTTTAATGTTTAAATCTCATTAAAACAAAGGAATAGCAAATAATTACTTATTATCTTCGAGAATGCACAAAACTATGACAATGACTTATTCAAGCTAAACAAAAGCATGAGTGATTTCAAGTAAAAGGTGATATAAAACAAGGCAAAAGAGAGGCCCGACATCCCCCCATGCTAACCTTCTTGCATGTCCTCATGCAAGAAAATCAGTTGTTGCGTTGTTGCTCCCTTGCAAAAAGCAAGATTAAAAACATTTATGGGCATTCATAATGATGTTTCCTACAATCCTATGTGATCACATTTCCTATGCTAGATAAATCTTGTTTCAAGAAGAAGGTGTTTGTTGGACTCTTTGATTATTTATACTAATTCCAAGAAAATTTATCACACAAAAAATACCAAATTGCAAGGATGGTGCATGCTTGAGAAAAATAGACAACTTTTAAAATTTTCAAAAATAATATCTCGAAGGCATCTGTGATCAAAAGTTTCACTTTAACATCCTCATTATAAACATGAGTGACATGATTTAAATGATATGGTGTTACAGGTAGACATAGTAATACCTTCCCATAATGATTATTTTATCATAATCCATGTATAGCTAAATCTTCTCTTGTCTGGGCACAGTGAATTACCATCCCTAAGGGTCCCCACGTCCATAAAAAATCATTTCAAAAAGATAGAACTCCAAGGCATAACAACGGAAGGATTTTAAAGCCATTCTCGAAGAGATTGGTAGTGAGCTCACGGAAAGTAAAATGAACCAAGTAAATTATAGTGTAGAGCCAACTTTAATACCACAGGCATGGCCCTGATGCCAGAAGGCGTCCATAGCCTCGACAAGGATACCTTTTAACCTTACGAAATGATTTTGTCCCTCCTATTAGATATAGATTCAGATTTATTTATGAGCATTTACTTTTTCTCTTTTTATAAGTTAATTTAAGGACATTGTCCTGGCCTGGTAACCAGCTAATGAAAACACCATTCACAAGAACTAACAAGAATGAATGAGTTGGCTCGCGATGAGACCTCTCATCTTCCATTTTTCCAACTAAAAGCCATTACCCTGGCTTGGTGACCAGTGCGGTAATGTCATCTTCCTTAGGACCCATGATCATAGTAGGTCTTATCCAGGTGGATATTGGTGGCCACCCGCCTATTTCACTTGGGCGCCCACCATTGTCTCTTTCATTTTTTCAGTTTCGGCATAACTTACTATTTTTAGCAGTTTTTCGGGTCCTGAACTTCTAGAGCCGTTTTGAGGCCCTAAACGACGTTTTTTGGGCATCACGCCTCCAGCGAATATCATTCCGTTCCGGAATGATATTCATTCTAGAATGATATTAGTGGCAAAAGTTGTAGTCCTCTGATAGAGCTTTCTAATGATGTATCATGAGCGTCAAACGGAGATAGTATGCCAAAGTTACGTCCCTGGGAAGTTGAAACACCAATTTACCCAAACGGGGCCCATAGTTTTGGCGCTTCATCTCCTAGGGTTAGGTTTTTGGATGTTTAGGGTTCTCCATCGTTTCTCAATAACAAATAGGCCCTCGAACCTCATTGTAACTCAGTTCAGAGGCCTGTAGCTGCCACATCTCTCCTCAGAGATAGCTACTAGCGCCCTAGCTAGTTTATTTCCATTCTGTCTGTAAGCGAATTTCAGTTCTTTGATATTAATGAAAGGAAGTGTCATTTCCGCTGCATCTCTGTATTTATGGTTATATGTTTATTCTGTTGCGTTCCTGCATAAATCCAAATTAGTGGTATCAGAGCGGTCTGCTTTTTCTCGATCCTTCTTTGCATGTCCCCAACGAGGTCGGGGTATAAGGAGCTAGGGCTTGATCTGGTGGAACCTTTGCAAGATCAACCTCGCAAACCTCGATGGACGCCCATGGGGGATGAAAAGAAAGATGAGGAAGCAAGAGATCCTATCAAAATATTGCTCGAGGAGGCCCTCAAAAAACAAAGGAACGCGATGATGGCCCTCAAAAAACAAAGGAACGCGAGGAGGCCCTCTTTAGCAAAGACACGTTGGCAGTCTTCAACATATGGGCCCCTTCGAACCTGCTCATGTAAAGATATCATTTCCACAAGAATCGATCTTGCACTAGTGCAGGAACAACGATTTATGCAAAAGGTGTAAAGTAATGTCCGTACTAAAAATGCTTTCCTTCGTGCAAGGGCCCTAAACTTTCTCAACCCCACAACACTCAGATCTAGTACCAAGAAACTAGTTCTTGTACCTGATCAAAGCTTCTTACACTTTAAATTTTAATTCTTGAAAACAATGCTTAATTACTACAAGTGTTATAAAACCAAATTGCATATCAAAAAGATAAATGTCTGCAGAAATAAAGAAATAATCTGTTATAAAGTGTTCAATGAAAGCAAGAAAATTGTTGAAAGTAAATTAGAAAGGCTGCTGAAGTGAATAGCAAACCAACGTGCGCTGGTGGAGGTGACTTCTCCTGCTCGAACCAGGCAGAGAAAACAAACCAAACGTGCAGAAAGTGAATAGCACACCAATGTGCCCTGGTGCAAGAAAATTTTTCCTGCTTGAACCAGGCAAGGAAAATAAATCAACCGTGCATAAAGTAAATTTAACTACTTCACACAACAGATCTACTTCCACTCAAACAGAAATTTAAATGTTGTAAATTAAATCACACTTGGAAGTTTAAAAACATAAATTACAAGAATAGAAAGGAGGGAGAACGTGTTGGGTTGGCTGGGCCCTAGCCAGCCAACACGTTTCCCTTTCAAACGGAAACGCTACTCAGTATCGAATCAACGCATCAACTGTTTAAACATAAAAAATGATAAAATTTATGAAGCATAAGGCGGAGCTCTTATTATTAAATCCTCAAAGAAAACACATACGTGATTTCAATCCAGCCTAGATTTGGAAGATACCAGCAAAACAAAGCCACAACAACATTGATGTAGCGTCACTCCTATATCGTCCGTTCATCCCCCTTCTACGTGCATCGTTCCCCTTTTTATAATCTTTCTTAATCATTTAAAACAAGTTGTTCTTGCCAGGAATATGGGGATTGAATCCTAAAAATTTCTAATTGCATATAATAGCACAACCATTCCCTTATTAAAAAAATAGTGATTTAATACAAGTTTTCCAATTATGGGATTTTTTCTAGAATTCTGGAAAATCTGGTAATTTTAACAAAGTGCCTTAAGAGCCCCCTTCGTTTCTCCTCAACCATTACGTATTTTGGGAAACATTTTTGAGCTTAGTATATTTTCTATACTGGGATAAAAACCCATGTCGTGGAATTTCTTTATTTTCCTTCATCAGCACAAAACATTGAGGCAGAAGTTGGCTGTCTGGAACTTGCTGACTGTGTTTTCAGAATTCTGGAAAAAACAATCTTTTTTTATAAAAGTGCTTCAAAGACCTATTCATAACTTTTGGAATACTTTGAATCTCAGGAAATGGTTTCGGTTATGGGTAATTGGTTATCTTTTTGAAAAACCCATTTTCGTAGATTTCCATAATTCACCTCCATTTGCATAAAAATTGACGTCAAACTCGGCCATTTCGAAATTATGCGGATTTTCAGTAGACTTGGTAATTTTCAATGCTGGTGCAGGAATGTGTTATAGTACTAGTGCAAGAATGTGTGGTGCAGGAACTTCGCCTCTATCAGAATAGGCATATAACCAACTTTGTAAACCTGCAAACACATAAACTATTATTAAATATGCCTTTAATGTTTAAATCTCATTAAAACAAAGGAATGACAAATAATTACTTATTATCTTCGAGAATGTACAAAACTACGACAATGACTTATTCAAGCTAAACAAAAGCATGAGTGATTTCGAGAAAAAGGTGATATAAAGCAAGGCAAAACAGAGGCCCAACAGTGAGCTTGCTACATCCAGATACCTATACACATGCAAAGAAGAGAGACAACATGCAACGTAAAATTTCACACTTTTTAACTATCAATCAGTGAGAGAGGAACGAATGAAATTGTGTTATATAATGGACAAACACAATCATGGAAATAATAGAAGAGTCATGTATATTAATATATGAGAGAACGATTACAACCGGTGCTCTGACGTCGTGATCTTGCTTTGACAGGGTTCCAGCGGGACGTGTTTCACAAAGCTCGTCAGGGATTTGACAAAAATCTCTCTCTCACAGGGTTCTCCTTAGCTCTGCTCTTGATTTTCACTCAACTATAATTTCCTTCCCAAAAGTTCAACTCTAGTTTTCCAGCTAGTTTGCAAATAGAGAGGGCATGCTTTTATAGAAGGAGAAGGAGAGGTTAGGATCCCTATAATCATGGGGGAGAGTCCTATCTCTTAGGAAGGTTCCATGAGAGGTGGAAAAGCACTTCCTAATCAAGGAGATCCGGAGCCAAACAACCCAAACTCTTTTTGATGATCCATTCTGAAGTTGTTAGAATCAAACTTCCACCTCCAATTTGTTAAAAAACACTCTAAAACAAGTTTGCGTGGGTGCAACACAGGGACGGTGACAAAATGTTGTGTAACAGAGAGTTGGTGAACAAATTTTATCACACCTTGCTATTTTGCAAACTGAACACGGCCATGATTTGTCATACGTCAATAAAAAAGGCAGATTTCATTCACATCATAACACATCCATACACTTTGGAATAATTAACTCAAGAACTGGGGAGGTTAGGATTAAATACAACATTTCATAATATAACCATGTGGAAATCATTAAAGGAGAAGGTTTCGAAAATAGATAATCTCCTCCAAAGGCTAACAAACCTACAGATTGTTGAATATTTTATCTTGTTTGATTTGTCCCGACTCCTGATATGGAATATGCACTATTGGTTTTCATTTTATAACCATTTTAATTTTACCTTATATATCCTATCCTAATATGGCAGAGTTGATATCAATTTGTTTTTCATATAAATTTCAGGGTTATGTGTGGAATGGTAAAAATACATGATTCCCTTTACTTCCAACCACAACACAGTTGCTTCAGTGAAAAATGCTTTCTCAGTTTGAATTTTCTTGTTGGTCTGTGTGATGTTGTTTGCAAGGAATTTGAAAATAACACTTTTCTACCACTCCCATGCCATTTCTAACTTGCTGTAGCCCATCAAGGTTTCTCTTACTGGTTGGGGTCTGTTGGACTTCAGTGGTCTCAGTTCTTCATATCTTATGGGGGTGTGGTGTTTCTCCTTGTTGTATTTGTTTCTCGTAGGCAGTTCTTGGTTGCAAAAACTACGCTGAGAAACCAACTCAACCAGTCTTTAGGTTCAAGCTGGCCCTTGAACTAGAGGGGGCTCCCTCAATAATTATGAGGCCTTGTTTAACGATGTTCATTGTCACTAGACAACATCTTATGAAGCACAATCTCTAGTTTCATGATTTAATTTGGGTGGTTGATGATGATTTCTCAATTCCTCTTCATGATTAGATCCCTTCCTTGCAAAGTCCTTTCTCAAAGTGTCAGCTTCCAACCTAACAGAAGAACTTATCTTTTTAAATAATTTGAAATAAGAATATATGGGGTTCCTGATAATTAAGGAGTCAAAAAAAATACTTAATAAATCATGAAAAATTGGATACATGTAGAAAGCTTCTACAGCCAAACAAAACACATTCATGAGAAGATAGAAGTGGTGAACAATAACTAGTTCAAAGAGGATCCAACTCAGAGATATATTCAGATATACTAATCTCATTAAACAATTATAAATTTGCAGGGGATTTAGAGAGATTTAAACTCAATCTATTCTTACCCAACTCTTCTATGAAACTTTGAACATGTGCAAAAATAGACTATGAAAATACTGGAAAAACATACAAGAAATACAAATTATGTCAAAGTAAGAGCTTGAAATACATCAATTAGGATTTCTAGAGAAAATTTTTACAAAACTAAAAGGTCTTGGCATCAAAAAGCCAACGCTTGTTTATTAAAAATGAAATAATATATATACAAAATCTCTCCTAGTTGTTACAACAATATGGAATAAAATCCCGAACAATATACTAAAAGTAGAACAATATCCTAATAGTTTGCAATAAATTTGAAATTGTTTACAAATTCTCTTCCTTAGAATCTGGAATTGGTTCCTTATCTACTGATTTTGTGCTATAAAATATGGGATCTCTGCTTCCAAGTGCATGCTCTTAGATATCCAAATTGTGCTAGAACAAATTTTCTTGGTTGATATTTTTTTGCAAACTGTCTCTTTCTTGTGGATTTGATGACCAAATGAAATATAATCCTTGTTTGACTAATCCTCAAGTCCTCGCAGTATATCTCCAAATATGGGATAGTATTTTATTTACTGACTTTGATTGAATGATATATTTGTTGAAACTTTCTACACCTTTGCATTTCCAATTGTTGTGCAAACCCTCCATCAATTGTCATTGGGAAATTTTTTTACTATAATCATACTTTCTGAATGAAAGAACCCTGTATTTCTGTTGGCCCTAATAAACACTCACTATATCATCCCATGATCCAATTCAGAATCTTGACATGTAACATTGGACTCCATTTCCATTGCTTAAATTTTGATCATCTGAACTGCTCCAACTCAAGCTATCAATGGAAGATCTTATGGGTATATTAATATTGTCCACAAATTGTGGAAAACCCATGTCACTCAGCTGAGAAGAAAAATATGGAGTAGAACTACTCTGCCTCATAAAATTTATTTTACTTACGAGTCTGATTTAGTGCAATACACATTGAACCAATAGTTTATTATATGTAGGCCATGGTTTATTTAACTGTAACCTTGGATATGTTCCATTATCTCCAACATACTCTATTGTATAAAAGTTATGAATTGGACCTTCTTTTTCAAGAACCAGATCATAGCAGGGCAGATGCTCAAAATTTAAGAACGTTAAATTTGACCCATAAACCAAAGCTACCCCATCTCAGGAAAACTCCAATGCAAATAATTACCTAGGAATAAAATGGTTAAAAATACCACTCTAGATGAGCTCTATCCACAGGAATCCCCATATAACATGTAAAATTCAACAATAAAAAAGGAGCTCCAAGGTGTCCTCTCTAAAAAAATTGCATTCTTTGTTACTATGGCAACCATCTCTGGAAATTTTGTTGTGGAAAGTGTAAGATTTTTAGAAATGTGAGAACAATTGTTGGCTTTAAAACCCTCAACGAACTGAAAATGCATCTCACTACAAGGTAGACCACATATCAATAATGAATAATCCATAAGATGCTACAAGTAATAATCCATTGAGACAAATACTCCAACATACAAGGTTAGAATCACTCGCTCAGTTTAATATGATAATCACTTCTTCATATTATCAATTTGTGCTAGCTCACTAGCATAATCAGCAACAATTTTGTTCCAACTTCTAGCTGTACCACCTCTATTAGAGTAGATAATTTGATGCCATGCCCATTATCAATTTTATTGGCCCCAATATCCACATTCTTGGTTTCCATGCCTGAATAATTGCATCCTGGAAAACTTTGGGTGTGAATCAAGCTTAGGTTTTCTTTATTTTTGTAGTCATGTGTATCTTTAAAAACCATTCTAAATTGAATTTCATCAATACTCTCGGAAAATTTTCCTCGTTCTTCTTAAGAGGATTTAGTTTCAACTAACAACGTTAGAGCAACATCATCCCCAGATTCAACTCCAAATTCTGAAGAATGAGTTCGTTGATTCCCGCAATCTGTGGGTACCTTTAAGAGAACCTTCAAAATATCCCTAACCGTTCACAATCTAGAAAAAAATCCCTTTAAGCTCCTAATTAACACGATTTTGCATAAAACCCATGTTTTAGAATTCAAAATTTCATCTTCGTTTGCCCAAAATTTGTAGTCGAAATTCATTGTCTTGAAAACCATGCAAAAAAATTTAAATGAGATGCACAATAATATTGTACATTGATTGATAAACAGTCTCTACGAAATAAAATGTTTCATATTTCAACTACAAGTTTTCGTGTCTTCAAAGGGATGTGTGATATCCCAAATACATTCTTGAGATCAACTTTTAAAAAATGTGATCATCATGATTTATACTTTCAGCATCAAGAGCTTTATCAAATTCCATTACTATGAAATGAGAAGACCAAAATTTCTCCCACTCTGTGCTAATAACCATATAGCCATATTTTGGAAGATAACATTGACATTTCAAGATTTCATCTACACGTTATACATAACATGCATTTTATCAAAAAACTGTCGAGCAAATCCAATTTTCCCACACATAGCATACATAGAAAGCAGAGAAGTTTCTATTGAAGCATCTCTCTCCATTCCATTCTCTATGACATAATCATGAATATCTTTACCCTGTTGCACAACTGCCAATTCCATTGTATAAATACACTAAAATCATTTTATTCCATGAGACTTGTCACCAAGATCATAGGCTTGAACATGCCTTAAGCATGAAGGAAAATGTGAAGTTGTAGGTTGTATCCCTAAAAATTCACATGGATTTCAAAGGGGGTCCCTACTGGTAAATGGTTTTGTAGCTGAGGGGTGCAAACAGCTCAAATTTCTTCCACGTGGTCAAAAGTTGTTTTTAAAAATAAATTATTTTGGACACCCCTCCTCCATTAAATGTCAAAAATATTGAGGGGGTCCGAAATTAGTTATGTGTCTTCGATATTGGAGGCTCTCTCATCACCGTTGAAAACTTGTCAATATTTATCACCGTTGAATAATTTGTAGAAATTATATGCACTAAGCATGCATATGTCCTAGATTCACCTAATCTCACAATATTTAACTTCAAGATTCTGAAACATTCCACTGTTAATCTTTTGCGGAAAATTAATTGCACACACATGTAAAGCATAAAGAAAAATAATCGCACATAACACAGTTTTTTTTAACTGGGAAAGCCTAAAGATGAAAACCCCAACTATATATTATGTATCATGGAATCATATGACAATCCTCATATAAATATTATAAATATCTTAGTACAGTACAATCGTCATACACTAATCAGGAAAAATCTTGCAAATCCATGCACCGATCTCTGCCTCCTGCTAGCTTGCCTCCACTACGCAATCCCTGCTAAAGAATAGCTCTAAATGAATTCGAATTACTCTTTCCTTGACTTTGCAATCCTCATTAGCAACTCCAATGTGTGTGTGATGCAATCAGTGAAAATACTCTGATCACACAACGGAATAAAATTATCTTTCCCTTTCTTCCCTATCTCTCCAGGTCTCCCATAAATACAGTGCATTTGTGTTTAATGAGTGTTGTTCGGTTGATTGTGGGTTGTGTTGTGAATTAATTAACTAATTAATTCACTCCACTCTCACTAGTGTATCATTCAGTTAGACTAGATACAACTAGCTCAACTGAGTCTAACTGAGTTAAACTGAATACAACTCCAAAACTACTCCTTTGAACTGTGTCATAACTCTGCCACTTGAGTTCTAACTATGTCCTCCATGCATTAGCTCTAGTAAACCCTTGGGAATTGCGTAATTCCCTCAGTCCACTGATGTGCCACATTTGTGCACTAAAACAAAGTGCTCCAAGAGAATAATTTTATGTTTAGAGTCTAATTATTATTAAGAGCTAATAATAATCGACATGCATCTATTTTTAGATCAGCGATCTATAAATAGACTTCGCCCAGTATTCTAAAAATAGAATTTCATCTATTTTCCCAACTTGATCAACCATCCACAAATAACATCCTGCAACTTTTGAAATATGATCACCATGTCTAAAAATAGACATAGTCTAAAAATAGACTTGTGCCAAAAATAGCCTGCGGGCCCACTTAGTGAAGGCGAATCTTTTCACTAAGCTCATCATCTTGTTGAATCTTAACACTCCCTCTCAACAAGATAGGGATTATCTGCTTACGCTATGCCTCTGTATTCGAATTTTCTCCTAGTGAGCGCCTTCGTCAGAATATCTGCATCCTGATCCTCCGTAGGAATGTACTGTAGCAACATGATCTTCCGCTGCACATAATCTCTAATCTGATGATACCGGATATCAATATGTTTAGATCTATCATGAAACACAGGATTAACCGAGAGTTTAATGCAACTTTGATTATCACAATGTATCATTGTGGGATCCAAATGTGAACCGAACAAACCAACCAGAATCTTCCTCATCCAGATAGCCTCACATGCAGCTTGACTTGCTGCCATGTATTCTGCTTCCGCTAAACTAAGTGCCACAGATCTTTGTTTCCTGTTGTGCCAAGAAACTGTCGTAGATCCGATACTGAAAATCCCTCCTAATGTGCTCTTTCTGTCTGTTGCATTTCCTGCCCAATCTGCATCCGTAAAGCCATGAAACTTCACCTCATCCGTTTTTTTGTACCATAAACCATACTCAGATGTTCCCCTGAGATATCTCAAGACATGCTTGCATGCCTTCCAAAAGAGCTTGGTAGGCTTAACCATCGCTTGTGAAAGCTGGTTCACCGCATAGCATATGTCCAGTCTTGTATTGACTAAATACATGGGCGAACCCACCAACTGTCAATAAACAGTGGCATCCACTACCTTTGCCAATGTAGCATCCTCTTTCTTCCAATTTCCTAGAAGAGGAGTGTCGATAGGCTTGCAGCCTTTCATGTGAAACTTCTCCAGTATCTCTTGGGCATACTTGCCTTGAGACACAAATAGTTCACCTTCCCACTACCATATTTCCAATCCAAGGAATAATGAAGGAGGCCCAAATCCTTCATCTCAAACTCCTTTGCAAGATCTGCCTTGCATGAGTGTATCAACTACTCATCACCTATTAGTATTAAATCATCAACATAAACTAAAATGATTAAAATCTTACCCTCCACCACAATCTGGTACAAGTTTGCATCCGCCTCACTCTTGGTGAAGCCAAGTCCAATGAAATATTTTTCGATCCAAGTGTGCCAAGCACAGGGTGCTTGTTTCATCCCATACAACGCTCTTTTGAGCCTATACACATGCGACTCGCTACTGAAGATCTCAAATCCTTCAGTTTGATCAATGTACACCTCTTCCTCAATGATCCCATTAAGGAACGCAGTCTTCACATCCATCTAATGAATGTTCTAACCCATTTGCGCTGAGAGAGAAAGGATGGTCCGTATGGAAGAATACCGTGGGACATGTGCAAAGGTTTCTTCATAGTCAATCCCATCGAACTGTGAGAAGCCCCGGGCAACAAATCTTGCCTTATACTTCTCGACACTCCCATCAACATCTTTCTTTACCTTGTAGATCCATCTTGATCCTACAACTGATTTTCCTACCGACCTTGGAACAATCTCCCAAGCACTGTTTCTGACAATGGAGTCATACTCCTCCACCATGGCATCTACCCATGTGGGCTCCTCCACTACTTCTTCAAAAGAAGATGGCTCTATGGTCAAATCGCGAAGTTGGGAAACAGTTTTTGGCGGATGGTTAGAATTCGGGAGAAATTTTTAATTTCTCGGCTGAGAAAAAAGTCAACTAAATTTCTCGGCCGAGAGTTTTCAAAATTCTCGTCCGAGAAATTTTAAATATTTCGGACAAGAGTTTGGTCGGGTTTAACATGAGTTAAAATTCTCTCGGATGAGAGTTTCGCATTTTCTCGTCCGAGAGTTGTGGTCACAAAACTCTCGGACAAACTCTCGGACGGGAGTTGGAGAAACTCTCGGACGAGAGTCGGAAAAACTCTCGTCCGAGAGTTTTCCAACTCTCGTTCGAGATTTTTTCCAATTCTCTGATCTGCATGCAGATATTTCCGCCCCCCAAACGAATGAAAGGTCGACCTCGACCATCGATTAAGGTGGCATGTGTGGAACAGCAATAGGACGGCCCCCCAAACGAATGAAAGGTCGACCTCGACCGTTGATTAAAGTGGCATGTGTGGAACAGCAATAGGACGGCAGTGAAAAAACATGCGCAATCATGATAAAGTCAATCAAATTAAGTAATTACTGAAATCGATGCGTAAGATAAATCGGTAATAATGAGGGAATCGCGTTGTAATAATTCAAGTATGAGGTGAAGGGACAGCAAAAGATTAATGTAATTGCGCTATTTACCACATTAAAGTAATATGACCGATTTATAATATTTTTCATGTGTGATGGTTCGGGGATAGAACTTAAGGAATTTTATGCATTTCGTTTGATATTGATAAAAATTATAGGAAAGAGGGTTAAATAACTATTGATTTGTATAAGTATGACTTCAATACCATTAATAGAGCTCTGCTACCCACAGGTGTCCATAACGTTGACAGAGTTGTTTTGTAACCCATGGAACTATTGTCCTTCATACATACTTGAGGAAGTGCTTTATTTTTTCTTTGTATTTTTGTATTGAAAACTTAAAACAATCGTTCAAAACAATCGTGCTTTAAATACAAACTTAAAACAATCGTTCAAAAAGTATTGTTCCTTTAAAAGGAACAGCAAAGATAATCTGCGAAACTGTTGTTCCTTTCAAAAGGAACAACAAGGAAATGCTCTGCGGACATGCTGTTCCGTTTGAAAGGAACAACAAAAACATTGCGTGAAACTACTGTTCCATTCGAAAGGAACGGCAGAAAAATATCCTACGAAGGTGCTGTTACAAAAACACTCTGCGAAACTGATGTTCCTTTCAAAAGGAACGACAGAAGTGTTGTTCTGTTAGAAAGGAACAACAACGCGAAAAAAACACAGAATTTTTATTATTTTTGGTTTTTAAAGAAACGAATTTCAAAAACATAAACCAAAAACAGAAAAAAAAGAATGCATTATGTACAAAAATTAAAAAAACCAATTTATCAAACTGGCGCGGGAGAGGGATTCTCCCCTTCAGCAAGAATTTCAATGGTGGAGTCTTCCCTTAACTGCTGGCAAAAGGATTCACGGGTAAGCGGCTTACGATATAATCGAAATTGATGGCCATTAACCTTAAAGGAATGCCCATATCCGTCAATGGTGACTAGTGTGAGAGTGTCGTTATCATGCACTTTCTAAATTTCGTAGGGTCCAAGCCACCTAGTCTTGGAGTTTTCCAGGGAAATCCTGAAACCGAGAATCGTATAGAAGTGCCCAATCTCCTTCGTGGAAGATCATTTGTTTAATGTGGGCATCATGCCATTTTTCTCTCTGTTGCTGGATTAATGCGGTGCGCTGAAGAGCAGAGAGTCTGATTTCATCCAATTCATTCAGTTGCTGCAGTCTTTTTGCCTGGGACTCATCTAAATTCAGACCTATTGTTTGAGCTGTTCGTAATGTCTGAATTTAAAATTCGATAGGAAAGATGGGTTCTTTTCCAAATACCAACTGGTATGGCGAATGTCCTGTGGTAGGTCTCCATGTCGTTCGGTACGCCCACAATGCCTCTGGTAGTCTGTAGGCCCAATCTCGCCTATGTGAAGCAACCGTTTTTGTCAGTATAAATTTGATTACCTTATTCGTGCTTTTGACTTGGTCGTTGGCCTGTGGGTGGTAGGGAGTTGTAATTTTACGCTGAATATGGTAATTCTGTAATGTTTCAGCCAATTTGTTACCTATAAAATGTGGTCCCCCATCTGTGATTATGTCTCGTGGGAGGCCATATCGCACGAAAATTTGGAAAAGAAAATGTATCACGAAATCCTCTGCAGCTTTTGAAAGAGGCTCTGCTTCAACCCATTTAGTAACGTATTCAGTGGCAACTAGGATATATGTTTTCTGGTTCGATGGAGGGCTAATAGAACCAACGAAGTCAAGGGCCCAACGTTTGAAGGGTTCAATCACTAGTTGAGGGTTCAAGGGCATTTCATCACACTTCCTAGGTCGACCAGCCCTTTGACAGCTATCACAGGCCTGCACAAATTTTTTTGCGTCTCTAAAGATATTAGACCAATAATAGCCAGTCCGTAGGACTTTATGTGCTGTTCTACGATCTGCAAAGTGTCCGCCACACTGTCTGTCATGGTACGCTTTCAAAATATCATATACCTCATCGTCCCTAACACATCTTCTTATTTGCATATCTACACCTGTATGAAATAAGTAACCTCCTATCCATGAAAAACGGGTGCTATGATGTATTATTTGCTTTCGTTCATTAAGGGATAGATGTTTGGGTAATTTACCTATTGCCAAATAGTTCGCTATATCAGCATACCATGGTGTTCTGGTGGTAACAACGAAGAGATGCTCATCCGGGAAGTGATCTTCAACTAGTTCTACATCTGTTGGCTTTGGCATCCTGGACAGAAAGTCAGCTACATGGTTCTCTTTGCCCGGTCGATCCTTGATCGTGATATCAAATTCCTGCAGTAAAATCAGCCATCTAGTTACTCTCCCATTCGTAACAGGTTTATTTGCTAAAAACTTAATGGCAGAGTGATATGTGTAAAGCACTACAGGATACCCAGTTATGTAATGCCTAAATTTATTTATAGCGTGAACTACAACCAAAAATTCTTTCTCAGTCACAGTATAGTTTAATTCAGCAGGGGTCAGATTTTTGCTAATGTAGTAAATTGCATATGGCTTTTTGTCTTCCTCCTGCCCAAGTACTGCTCCAATTGCTGTGTCTGAGGCATCAAATGAAATTTGGAATGGTAAATTCCAATTTGGGCCCCTCAGCACAGGGGTTTTTGCAACGAGCTTCTTCAAATCATTAAAAGCATTGTCACATTTGTCTATCCAAACAAAATCAGTATTTCCAGTCAGCGCATATAAAGGTGCAACTATTCGAGAATAATGCTCTATAAATTTTCTATAATAACCAGAAAATTCAAGAAAGCTACGTACCTCTGTCTGTGTAGTAGGTGTAGGAATTAACAAGAGTATTTGAATTTTAGCTGGATCTACTTGAATTCCTTCTGCTGAAATATAATGGCCTAAGATAACTCCTTCAGTCATCATCATAAGACATTTTTCATTGCTTAAACAAAGCCTAGTGTCTATACATCTTTGCAATATTTTTTCTAGATTTTGCAATGCAGGTTCAAAATCATCCCCATAAGGAGTGAAATCATCCATATATACTTCGAGACCTTCATTTATTAAGTCTGCAAAGATGCTGAGAATTTCCCTTTCAAATGTAGCAGGAGCGTTGCATAGGCCAAAAGGTAAGGCTCGGTAGGCAAATGTACCCCATGGGCAGGTGAAAGTAGTCTTGTCCTGGTCTTCAGGGGGAATTTGAATTTGGTTGTATCCACTGAAGCCATCCAGAAATGAAAAGAACTTCTTTCCTGCCAATGTGTCTAATACCTGGTCAATGAAAGGAAGAGGAAAGTGGTCTTTTTGCATTGCTTTATTGAGTTCACGGTAATCTACACATATCCTCCACTTTCCATTCTTTTTAGGTACCACCACTAATGGGGAGACCCACTTGCTATCAGATATTGGATAGATAGAATTGACATCCAATAATTTTTGTAATTCATCTTTCATAGCATCCTTAAGGTGAGGATTCAATCTCCTTTGAGGTTGACGAATGGGTCTTGCGTCTTTTTCAATGTAAATGTGGTGAGTACATAATTGTGGGTCAATTCCTTTCATATCGGGGTAATCCCATGCAAAGGCTGCTTTGTATTTTCGTAATAATTGGACCAATTTCTCTTCTTGTTCAGCAGTGAGATTCTTGTTAATGTTCAAGGTTTTTCCTAGTTCAATTTCTACAACCTTAGTATTATTCACAGAGGTAGTAGGTATTGCTTGATCATGGATGTCTTTAAAAGGATCTTCTTCTTCTTTATTGTCGAATGCTGCCTCAATCATGTGACATTGCAAGTGAGATGTAGTTTGTAATTTATTAATGAAATTACTAATGACATCATCCTCTATTTGATCTTTAAAATCCAAAGCTTCTTCTATCGTTAGAGGTGACCTCATGTTTTCCACAAAATATGATGGTTCGAACTTCCTGCACTATGGGGGCGCCCATGAGCATTATATCATCTACGAATTGTTGATGCGTTACTGTGGGTTCTTGGTGTACCGGTTTGATGCCTTTGAGTTGATTCTGCTGTTTTTCCTTGGCTAAGGATCTTCCTAGCCCTTCTGCCATAATGACAAAGAGAAACGGAGACAGGGGATCTCCTTTCCTTATACCTCTGGACGGAATGAAGGGTTGAAGGGGTCCTCCATTCAGTAGCATTGAAAAGAAAGCACCTGAGACCAGTTCCATTATCCAATTTGTTCATTGCTGACTAAATCCAAAAGCCTAGAGGATTGCTCTCATATAGTGCCAGCTGATTTTATCAAAGGCCTTTGAAAGGTCAAGCTAGATAAGCATACCTGGAGTCCTTTTTGTTTTGAGAGAATGCAACACTTCCTGAGTGAGGATTATGCTGTCAGTGATCTGCCTACCTTCAACATAGCCAGTTTGTTCCTGAGAAATGATTGAGGGGAGGACAGATTTAAGTCTGCTAGCCATCAGTTTGGAAAGGATTTTGTAAAGTACATTACAAAGGGCTATGGGACGAAACTTTTCGGGGGAGTCAGCTTGGTTTGATTTAGGAATTAAGGTGAGGAATGTGGCATTGATGCCAGGCAAAACTTTCTTGGTTCTGTGAAAGTTCCTTACTAGGTTGAGAAGGTCAGCCTTAATAATGGGCCAGCAAGCTTTAAAGAATTCGATTGTAAAGCTATCTGGTCTGGGAGCCTTGTTCAAGGCCATGTTGAAGATTGTTTCTTCAATCTCTTGCTCAGTGAATTCTCTTAGAAGGAGGGAGTTTTGCTCCTCTGTAACTAAGTTGGGAATGGCAGCGATAATTTCATTGATGGCTTGGGTTCTATCTTGAATGGGATCGCTGAGAAGAGAAGTGAAAAAAGAGTTGAGTTCAAATCCTATATGCTCCCTTTTATAAACTTGATCGCCATCAGCTTTTTTGAGGGAGAGGATGCGATTATGTGCTCTATGCTGGATGGTTGACTTATGGAAGAAACTAGTGTTGCGTTCTCCCTGTTTTAACCATTGCACCCTCGACTTCTGCCTCCATAGCGGCTCTTCTTGTTTTAACCATTCTTCCCATTGCCTTTGCAGATTTGATTCTTGAGTTATTCTTTCATCATTGGGCCCTTCTTTGATCAAATATTGCTGGAGGTTCGCCATTTTTTCCTCGAGTTCTTTTTTGGCTTGAAATATGTCGCCAAAGGTGTTTTTGTTCCAGCGTTTGAGGTTGATTTTTATTGTTTTGAGCTTCTGCTGGAATATGTACATGATATTGTCACTCCTTATGGTGGCTTGAGTCCACCAGCGTTGTATGTTTTGCATGAATGATGGGTGCTCTGTCCAGAAGGCTTCAAATCTGAATTGTCTGTTGTGGGGCTTATCCGAATTGGTGAATTGAATCTGCACTGGCCAGTGATCAGATCCTCTGATAGGCAGAATGCTAGCCTGCATGTCAATATTTTGTAGCAGAATGGATTCTGACATGAGGAACCTATTGAGCCTTGATTCTATCTGACTGTTTCCTCCTTGCTTATTATTCCAGGTATGCAGACCATTGACTGTGGAGATGTCAATGAGTTTGGATTCAACAATAAAGGTGTTGAATGCTTCCGATTCCTTATCCAATCTTCGTAAGCCTCCCTTTTTTTCTGCTAGATTGGTGATCATGTTGTAGTCTCCGCCTAAAATCCAGTGGTTTGCCCCATGGTGTTATCTGACTTCGTCCAGGTCTAGCAGCATCTTCAGCTTTTCCTGGATTCGTTGGGGTCCATACACGTTGGTGATGCATATCGATTGCCCTGAGTCTGGCATGTTGAAAATGTTTGATAACGAGTGCTTGGTGGACAGAGCATTCTGCAAGAAGAATTTTATTTTGTTCCAGAACGTGAGTAACCATCCTGCTTGCCCGATAGCATCTATGCTTATGCAGTGATGACTGTTGCAAACAAGTTTTTTGAGTGTCTCTGTGCCTTTGGGAGAGCATTTTGATTCTTGAAGAATTATGATGTCTGGGTGTAGCGAGAATAAGCGGTTTTTCAAGATCCTTCTTTTGGTGGTGCCGTTGAGCCCCCTGATGTTCCAGGTTGTGATTTTCATTGAGCTACCTTTGGAGCAGATAGGACCAAGGCCCTGATTTTTCCTTCATTCATTAGGCGTCTGCCTGGTTCTTGTATTTGGTGTCTTGTGGATTTGCGCCCTCTTTTTCATCCTGGTCCTTGTGGCTTGTATTGATCCAAATCCAGGTTGGCTTGAATGCCCGTTTGGTTGCTATTTCCCCATTACCTTTTGGCTGCATTTTGGTTGATGTATTCCAGCTACAGGTATGCCATTTCTATCTTCTCCAAGTGTTCTTGGGGAATGGCATCGACTCCTGTTAGGACCTCACTATGTACCATTTTTACTATATATTTTGACACCACCTTACCTTTATAGCCATGTTTAAAAAGGATCCCATCATTATTTTCATTCACTTTATCCAAAGGTATATAAAATCCTCTTCTTTATTATATATTTAATCTGTTTACATATAATTCCATATTACTCTTATATTTCATCATTAATCGAAGGTAGATTTTTGCTAACATAAGTCTAGAAGATTGCAGATAATTTATGTGCTGTGCTGGAAAAATCGGCAGTTGCTGAAACAGTCAACTCCGTTGCTGAAACAACCGACTCCGTTGCTGAAACAGCCAGCAGGCACGCAAATTCTGTCACTACTCGTAATTTGCGATTTTGGAAGAGTATTTTTTGGAAAAATGGAAACAACATGAAGACGTGGTTACACGGATTATGCTGAAGATAGTACTCTTTTTGTATATGTTGTAACAACATCTTTTTATGGAAGAATAGAATAGCCCTGTTTTAAGAAAGAAGAACAGATTCGGGATAAATATAGATTTGCTCTAATGTAATTGTAAGAGATGTCTCCTCTTTAAAAAGAGGAGACATCATCATTAGAAGGGAGTTCGAAAACTACAGGAGAATATTGTGTTTGAGAGGACAGGAGCTAGACTCCATTTGTAATGTATCATTTCTTTTGACAGATGAATAAAAGTTCCTTTTGAGCGCTTCAATTTAATCCTTCCCTGGGGAATCTTGTGAGAAGGAAAGGGCCCGCCTTCCTCACAAGATTCACCCAACTGTTCCTATAGTTTGTTAGATTTCTTTATGATATTCGCACTTTACTTTAATTTTGTTTGCTGAAACACCAGTTACACAGTTCTGTAGTTTATTGAGCATTCTGTTTCCTTTAACGCTGCATGTGTTTAGTACATTCATTCTTAAGAAGTTAAGAGATCTATTTATGTTATTTGTTTGAATGTATGATTGATGCTGGGAAGCAGGTGCTGAAGATTCCTGTACAAAGGAATAGGGTCCTGTTCCCATTGATTTCCTTTCTTTTCCCTGCAGTGTGATTAGAAACAGGAGACAGGTGCTGAAGGTTCCTGTTCATGGGAATAGGGTCCTATTCTCTTGAGTTTATCTTTTCTACAGAGTGATTAGTGTCAGGCAGCAGGTGCTGAAGTTCCTAATTGAAGGAATAGGGTCCCGTTCCCTGTTATGGTTGATTGGTTTCCTTTCCTGTAGATTGATTTCCCTTTATTTGGATTCTTAACTGCAATAGAGGAATTGCTTCTACTATAACATAAGTAACTTCAGCTTTGATTAAACAGTGTGTGAATAATTAGATTTGTATGATTAATAATTGTGTGACTTTTTACTACAACATTATTTTTTCTTTTGGAATTGAGCATATCCAGTGCGTGGTTGTCTTTGGAATAAACAGACTTCCTTGGGTTGACAATTTATGTGGAGCTTGAATTGTTAAAACAATTAAAGCGACCAACATTTTGGCACCGTTGCCGGGGAAGGCAATTATAGATTTCAAAAGCATTAATATTTTATTTCTAGATGTGCAGATTGTATGAGAGGACGCGGAACCCAGAAGAAAACTAACCCCTCAGGTGGCAAGGGCAAAGGAAAGGGGGGAAGAAAAACTTTCATTGACGAGATTGTGTCAAAGGCTAAATCATCACAGAGATTAAGTTCTCGAAGACCAAAAATTCAGCACTCCCCTCAATCAGATTACAAAACAGAGGAAGTTGTGGGCCCTGAAAACATAGAGGAGTCAGTGATTAAAGAACCAACAGTCAGTGCTGGAGAGTCAGAAGAAAGTGCTAGCAAATCAGCAGAGCACATTGAGGAAATAATAGAGAGTGTTGGACGACCAGTGGAAAACATTGAAGAGCCAGTAGAAGATTTTGACGATCGAGCAAGTGTAGTAGGAGAACAGACAATGGAATGGAACAACGAAGACTTCTTTGGTGGAGGACGTGTGGATCCTGAAGGAGAAGGAAAGGATGAAAATTCTCTCTCTACCTTGGGATTTCCTATCAGTGATCTCCCTAGAGGAACAACTCCTATGAAAAATATTCCATTGTCAGCTTTACCTAATTTCCATGGTCTATCCTCTCAAGATCCGGATGAATTTCTTTTTGAATTTGATATATTATGCAGAAGTTATGATTATGTTACTAATGCTCAAAAGTTGAAACTGTTTCCAGCAACATTAAAAGGAAATGCTTTAAGATGGTTCATGAGTCTTGGGAGTCAGGTAATCACAACATGGGAACAGATGAAATAGAAATTTCTACTTAAATATCAAGACTACTGTCGAATGAGAGAAAAGAAGGATGAACTATTCAATATGGCACAAAAGCCGGACGAGAATCTGGAGGACTACGTAGAAAGGCTACAGTACAATATACAGAGATCTGATCATCCGAATATAAGTAAGGAAATTCGTAAAACAATATTACTTAGAGGGTTAAGGGATGATTGTTTAGACATGTTAAACATGCTTGGCAAGGGAGATATATCTAAAGAATCATATGATGAGATTGTTGAACTTTGTAAGAGGTGTTCAAGGGGAGCTGCAAGGAACCGAGTAAGTAATAGAGATCCCACCTATTCAAGAGTGCAGAAATCAGCCAGTGGGGGAGCAACAAGAGCTGAAATAGGTAATTTACTTGAAGAATTTAAAACTGAGATGTTAAGTTCTTTTGCTTCACAAATTGACACTTTGCAGGCTGAAGCAGAAGCAGGCTGAAGCAGAAGCAACTCTGGCTGTCTTTTGCCCGAAGTGTAGAGACAAACATCCACTAAGGGAGTGCCCATTGGACAAAATACCAATCTGCACCCTTTGTGAGAAAGATCATGAAACAAAACAATGTCCATCTCTACCAGGAATAAAGGCAGCATTGCAGCCAACGGAAGAAGAAGTTGAAGCAGTTTACTTGCTAACTCAAAGAAGACAATGGCAACCAAAAGGAAAAGGTATGAACTCTAGTATGCCATTTAATCGTTGGAATAATTATTCTGATTTCGGTCAAACAAATTACCCTCCCTTTAATCAAATGCAATACCCACCTTTTAATCAAATGAATTTCCCACCCATGCAACAATAAAACCCTCCCTTTGTTGATCCTACAATGTGGACTCCTTGGCCTCCACAGCAGCCATCTTCTTTTAACCCTTGGAATTCAAATTGGAGAAGCCAACAACCCCCATATCCAAATCAATTTCCTCAATTTCAACAACCACTTCCTCTGCCATCAAATGCTCCGCCAAATAACCAAATGAGACCCCAGCTACCTGTGCAACCAAATCCTAACCCCAATAATAAAGTTGTGCAAGTCATTGATATTCCGAATCAGTCTATATTTCCTACGATGTAATGTAATGATATTCATTTAAGATCCAGGAAAATAGTAGAGCCTATTATTGATGACATAACTTCTTCTGATTATGATAAAGAGGAAACTGAGAAACATAAGAAAGCACAACCACCTTCTAACAGGAGTGTTGAAATAACATAACCACCATTCCCCGAGCGTTTGGTTTTAACTAGAATGCCTGAAACACCTGCTTTTAATATTTTAGGGGAATTGCAAAACTTGTATGTTAAAATTCCACTTTTACAAGCATTAAGAGATGTACCAATTTATGCCAGAACAATAAGGGATATTTGTGTTAAGAAACCTAGTAGGAAAACTAAAGATCCCCTTACAGTACATGTGATGGGTGATTTATCTGCATTAATGTCCGGAAAAACCCCTCCTGTGAAATATGGTGATCCCGGCCATCCTACCGTGACAGTTCAAATTGGTAAAACAATGATTCCTCAAGTTCTGGTAGATTTAGGTGCTGCAATAAACATAATGACTCTTGAAACTTCACAATTATTACAACTGAATAACAAAATCAGAGATACACCTACCATTCTAGAGTTGGCTGACTGTTCTACAATTAAACCTGAAGGAGTTGTTGAAGATCTACTTATCTCAGTTGAATCCTGGAATTACCCAGCTGATTTTGTTGTATTGCAGACTAAAACAAAGCTGGGGGGACATCCTTTAATTCTGGGGAGGCCATGGCTGGCCACAGCTGATGCCTTTATCAGTTGCAGATCTGGTTCAATGACAATTTCTAATGGCTATGAAACCAAACAGCTTACTCTTTATCCTCATGCTACACCCATAATTAATAATGAAGATTCTATGTGGATGGATTATGATGATAATGTTGTTCAACCCATTCTAACTATTGGACAAGCCTTAACTCTTAAAGACAATACAGAGGATGAAATAATTAATAATTTTATTTGTGAACCTTCCTCTGTAATTGCTGAAACACACAATCAATTAACTGCAATTTTTAAAAATATACCCAAGAAAATATTAAATCTGAAGACTTATCTCAGACATTAACCACCATCTCATCTAAAAGCATAACAGTTGAAATTGAACTTGGAAATACATTAAACATAAATCCTGATCTAACAGTTGCTGAAACACAGCAGTTAATGAAGTTATTACATGAAAATAAGGAAGCATTTGCGTGGGATTACACAGATATGAAAGGGATCTCTTCTGAACTATGTACTCACTGAATTTACATTAAAGAGGGATGCTGACCAGTCTGTCAACCCCAAAGACGAATGAACCCTAATTTACGAGAAATTGTTAAAGAAGAACTTCAGAAATTGCTTAATGCAGGATTTATATACCCCATATCTGACAGTGAATGGGTTTCCCCATTGGTCATTGTCCCTAAGAAAAATGGGAAATGGAGAGTATGTGTTGATTACAGAGCCTTGAACAAAGCTACTCAAAAGGATCACTTTCCTTTACCTTTCATTGATCAGGTGTTGGATAGTCTGGCAGGGAAGAAATTCTTTTCTTTTCTAGATGGATTCAGTGGGTATAATCAGATTATAATTGCACCCCAAGACCAGGACAAGACCACTTTCACTAGCCCTTGGGGAACTTTTGCTTATAGAGTTCTTCCATTTGGGCTATGTAATGCACCAGCAACTTTTCAGAGGGTTGTTATAGGAATCTTTTCTGATATGCTGAATGACTCTATGGAAATATTTATGGATGATTTTACTCCTTATGGTGTGTCTTTTGAAGATGCATTACAAAATCTTGAGAAGGTACTGAAACGATGTATACAAGCTCACCTCTCCCTAAGTATTGAAAAATGGCATATGATGATGAGTGAAGGAGTAGTGCTTGGACATTTTATTTCATCTCAAGGTATTCAGGTAGATCCATCTAAAATATTGGTCATTCAGAATCTTCCTATTCCTAAAACACAAACTGATGTGAGAAGTTTTCTAGGACATGCTGGATATTACAGAAGATTTATTAAAGATTTTTCTAAGATAGCTTCTCCATTATTTGTGTTGCTTATGAAAAATGCTGAATTTAAGTGGACTAATTCTGGTCAGAAAGCCTTTGAAGAACTCAAACATCAGTTATCTACTGCTCCTATTTTGAGGGGACCTGATTGGGCCCTCCCTTTTCATATATCTTCTGATGCTTTAGACACTACAATTGGATCTGTCTTGGTACAAGAGGAGAATCATCTCCCTTATGCTATCTACTTTATCAGTAAGAACATGACCCTTGCTGAGCTTAATTATACAGTTACCGAAAAGGAGTTTCTTGCAGTAATTTATGCCATTAATAAATTTCGACACTATATCACTGGTTATTCTAATTTTGTGCACACTGACCACTTGGCTATTAATTATTTAATGAAAAAATCTGTTACAAATTCTAGAGTTACCAGATGGCTATTATTACTGCAGGAATTTGATATCACAATTGTAGATCGGCCTAGTAAAGAAAATGTGGTGGTTGATTTCCTTTCACGGTTAAAAAATGATAATAATATTCCAGTAGATGATTCTTTTCCTGATGAGTATTTGTTTGCAGTTTCTGCTCACTCTCCATGGTATGCAGATATTGCCAATTATTTGGTTGCAGGAAAATTACCATCACACCTGTCATACAGAGAAAAGAGAAGAATTGTTCAACAAAGTGCCAGGTATAGTTGGATAAGTGGGTGTCTTTTCTACACAGGGCTTGATCAGGAAATCCGAAGATGCATTAGGGAAGATGAAGTGTATGACATACTGAAAGCTTGTCATGATGGCCCTTGTGGAGGGCATTTTGCTGATAAAAGAACAACACAAAAAATTTTGAGGATGGGTTACTATTGGCCCTCATTATTTAAGGATGCAAAGAAATATGTGAGGGCTTATGACAGCTGCCAGAGAATGGGTCAACCCAATCATAGAGATCAAATGCCATTAAACCCCCAGGTAGTTTTTGAACCATTTGAAAGATGGGCCTTGGATTTCATAGGACCCATTAATCCTCCATCCAATCAAAGAACTTATATATTAGTCTCTACAGACTATATGACTAAATGGGTGGAGGCCAAAGCACTTATTAGAGCCAATGAAGAAGTTGTCCTAGCTTTCTTATTTGAAGAGATCTTTACTAGATTTGGAATTCCTAGAGAGCTAGTTACAGATGGAGGACCTCCATTCAATTCTCATGGTTTTAAATCTATCCTTCGGAAATATCATATTCATCATAGAATGACTACACCATACCATCCCCAGGCCAATGGGCAAGTGGAAAGCACAAATAAAGTAATAGAAGCCATTCTAACTAAAACGATGAAGGATAACTGGAAGGATTGGTCTCAAAGGCTCCCTGAAGCACTATGGGCTTATAGAACTACCTGGAGAAATACTACAGGATTTTCTCCCTATGAATTGGTTTATGGTAAAAGTGTTGTTTTTCCTGTGGAATTTGAAATCAAAACTTTAAGAACTTCTTTAGCTGTTAACCTTGATTTGAATGATGTGCAGACAGCTAGGTTGCAGCAGCTTCTTGAATTGGATGAAAAGAGATTAGATGCCATTCACCAGAAAACCATGATTCAACAACAAAGAATGAAGTGGCATGATAAAATTATCAAGCACAAGTAGTTCCAAAAAGGTAATTGGGCCTTATTGTATGACTCTAGGTTTGAAAACTTTCAAGGTAAGTTACGTACAAGATGGCTTGGACTGTATGAAGTAGATGTTGTTTTTCCCAATGGAACAATAAGACTTTTAACAATTGATGATTCTAAAACACCTCTACTAGTAAATGGTCATAGGCTTCGCTTGTACCAGCGCCCTGTTTCTAAAGAAGATTTTAAGGCTGCTTGCATGACTGACACACATTATCTTTTTCTAGGGTCGTCTTACTTGCTCTCATTTAATTTTACTTATTTAATGTTTTTAGTATTAGATTATATTTAAAACTAATAATCCTGTCAAGGAGTTGGCATATTACAATTGAATTTTTCAAGATTACCGGGAAAAGCTTATTAAGGAGGACGATTCATCATGAAGATACCGAAGCTTCAATCACGAAGCTTGTTCCTTTCATTTCAACCATTTCTAGCAATATCCCTTTTATCCCATTTCTACCCATTATTTCCCTTTTTTCCATTTTTCCCACTTCCACCATTCACCGAAATATCATCCTTCGTGGTATTCCCATTCATACTATTTCAAAACAGTCCCTCATCAAATACTTCCCCCATTT
The DNA here is from genome assembly GCA_034641835.2 of Pinus albicaulis. Classification (NCBI taxonomy): domain Eukaryota; kingdom Viridiplantae; phylum Streptophyta; class Pinopsida; order Pinales; family Pinaceae; genus Pinus; species Pinus albicaulis. Next base: position 1,594,518,100 of record CM076580.1, on the reverse strand, counting down.
GTTTTAAACCCAAGTCATTATGTATCATTTTCACAGTTTTCCTTTCTTTGAAACACTAGTTTTCGTTAAAACATCATTCATTTTTCCGTTCTTGAAACACCGGTTCCAACAACATCATTTTCTTTCCATCATTAAAACCTGTTTCTTTCCTCTGCTATACAAGCTTTTCAGTTCTCCACTTTTACTCTTCAGATCCTTTGGGTGAATATTATTCAGTACTGAGCAGATCCTGATATGCTCCTGTTCTACATCTCAGAGAAATCTACAGATTCTTCCATTTATATCAAGCCATTATGAAGCACTCTATACTTCAAATTTTCAAAACCAAAGGTAGAAATATAAGGTATGTGGTTTTAATTTAATGTAGTTAAATAATATTCTAAAGAGAGGATCTCGCTCATAATGATTGCAATCTCCACACACCTAAACATCATTGCACCATATGTAGGGGGGGGAATTTCGAAAAATGAATAATCATTTCACATCACCCAATCCTCCGTCATTCTTCATATCCATTTCCGCCGTCATTGAGACTCCACATCCTCTGTTGCAACAATTAGCTTGACCAAAGCCTGTGTTTCTGTCTTCTGTGCCTCTGCATGTGACTCAAGCTAGTAGCCATGTGAGGGTCGACTATCAGACACGAGCCTGGTTTGATAACTCTTCTTCAATTGTTACCAGAAGCCTATCAAATCTTTCAACAAGCAGGATGGACAACATACTTCGAAAGGTTGGGATAATTTGATCAGCAGCAAGTTTTAGAGTTTGCACAGAATCTTCAGGGGAATTATTCAGTGGTTCAAGGGGTCCACATTTCAGTTACAGAGGAGGACATAGCTCAAGTTTCAGGTTTGCCGGTTATAGGGACTCGTTGGTTCAGTAGGAAGCAAGTTATTTTAAATGCACAACAAGATTTTCTTCTTCCAGAAGAACCATTTGAACTTAAAGGCCGCGGAATAAGTCTGCATTCACTTCCTCGACCATGGCCAATAGTAGCAGAATTCATCAAGCATTACTTGACATGTGAAGGGCGTTACCAGGTAGTTTACCAACACGACTTCGTTTTGATGAATAAATTAAGGAATGGTCGATTATTTAATATTCCATATTATCTTCTTGGTTGTATAAAAAACATGTCACATTATTGTAGACGGGTTAAATTTCCATTGTTATCCCTTACCCATCACCGTTTATGCCAATTATTAATTCAGAGGGGTTTTGCTCAGAAAAACCCCCCTCTGAATAATCCACTCCTCATTCCCCAGCAAGCCGAAATTCCCCAACAAGCCGAAATTCCCCAACAAGCCGGAAGTTCCCAAGAAACTCCCGAGAGTCCTTATGAAGGGCAACTGGATGATGTCCCAGACACCACAGTGATTTCCACCCTCGAACTTAGTAAAAGTCACCCTTCCCACTATTCTTATCCTAAGCAGTAGCTCTCCAACACCCCATCTCCACCTGCTCATAAAAAAAGAGACGAACCCCAACGGTCTCCGGCTCTTAGAAACGATAAGCAAGACCACATCCCAAATTTTCACTTCTTCCGAAAACCCTTCCCCTAGCAAACAATCTTCTCCTACAAAGAAAAGGAAAAACATTGATTTCTCTGCTTTCCTACCAAAAAGGAAGAGGAAAATGACTGTTGAAACAAGAGTTACTCTCATTTCCCCTGACCCCGCCACTATCGTGTTAAAACCTCAATCCTCACCTTCATTCCAAATTTCCCAACCCGTCTCGTCCGGTGACACTGTCACACAAGAACCAGTGCCCTGGGATAACATGACATCGTTTATGGCTCAAATAGTGACTGTCACACAAGAACCAGTCACTTACCTTGAGGCTGAAACATAAGAACCAGCCACTGTGGTACAAGAATCATACACCAAGCATGATAATACAAGGAAACCAAATGTAGTTGCTCCACAAGAACCAGCTACAGCTGTGCATCAGCAGACAACCCCAGCAGAATCAACCAACACACAGGGTTCACACACTATGGCATCTTTGTTGGAGGAAAATGAGTTTTTGAAGTCAGAACTGGAGGCCTATAAGAATGAACTAATCATGGCATGAGAAGCCTTTGATAGAGAATTGAATCTCTACATGCTAGCACACACATCATCAGCACAAAATAGGGAGCCATGCAGAGAATACATGTGCCATGAGTGTGGTAATATTTACCAACAGGAAGGATATAAAGTAGTCAAAATTCAGGTATCTGAGGCATCTACATCAGCTACAATTAAAGAAGAACACCCTACTGCTCCATAAGAACCAGTAGAGCCCTCAAAAAGTCTCGAATAAATTAAACCACAGATATCCAGTCCTATGTTGGTCAGCTCAGCCACTCAGACAATGCCCCAACCACAGATATCCAGTCCTGAGTTAGTCAGCTCAGCCACTTAGACAATGCCCCAACCCAGTACTTCTAATGCCAGGACACATACACTGCCATGGAAACAATTAGAACTTATGAACAAATGGAAGAAACAATACGTTGTAGATCAAGATAAAATATTGCAGCAGCATAAGTGAGCATGGCAGAATCACATGTATGCCAACTGGGATATTTGGGAACAGACATTGCAACAGCTCAGGGATTCCAAGAAGGAAGTCAAGGAATTGAAGGAAAAGTTGGTTTTGATGTTTTCTTTAGTGAAAAAATTGATGGCTACCCGAAAACCCCCTGTGAATTACTCTCTCTTCCTCTCTGAACGTTTGATTTATTTTCAATTGAAGGCAATAAAGGATGGCAGACCTCATGAATTGCTTACTGAGGAACAATTTGTTCAAACTTTTGCTGAGGCCCCTGAAAGTGACCAACATTTGTTGTGTGAACTTTATCTCCATAACGAGGCCCTGCCTGAGAATAGAAAAGTTAATCTCACTCCAATTGTAGGTGATGTACAAATTAGGGCATTCATTTCATTCCTAGCCAATCAGCTCACCTGGCAGACTACGTTTATTGCAAGTAAGCATAATGAGGAGAATAGGCTCCTTTGGATTAGATCGGAACCTCTGAATCCGGCCATGTTTGTGGCACAATATCACCGATTCTTGTAGAAGCCAGGAATGCACAGGTACATGCAACAACTGCAGGCTTCAACACTCTTAAAATGTCTACAGCTAATCAAATTAAAGGAGGCTGCTGCATTGAGTGCCAACACTATGTTTTGGCAGCAGTCATGTAAAGAAAAACAAGAATATCACCCTTTCAGCCTTGTGCACTCTCCAGGGTACCTACCTACATCAGATGCATTCGGCACTGTGGAGTAAACTAGACTGGTTACCATTTTCATTTTCCAATTCTATGGATGCCTACAAAAAAATACCAGTGTCACTATCAATTGGCTAACATAGATGAAGCTGTAGCATGGTAGAAATTGCAGAACAATCGAGGATTCTGAGCTCCGACAGAAGCCACCTTCTACAGCTACTGCTTGAGCAACTTGCATGCACAGAGACAGTACTCAGACTCAGACTCATACTAGGAGTTGCCTGAGGACATGCAACACTTTCAGCTGTGGGGGATGTTAGGACCTCACTATGTATCATTTTTACTATATATTTTGACACCACCTTACCTTTGTAACTATGTTTAAAAAGGATTCCATCATCATTTTCACTTACTTTATCCAAAGGTACATAAAATCCTCTTCTTTACTATATGTTTAATCTGTTTACATATAATTCCATATTACTTTTATATTTCATCATTAATCGAAGTAGATTGATGCTAACACAAGTCTAAAAGATCACAGATAAATTATGTGTTGTGCTGGAACAAACAGCCGTTACTGAAACAGTCAAACTTCATTGCTGAAACAGTCGACTCCGTTGCTGAAACAACCAGCAAGCAGGCAAATTTCGTCACTACCCTTAATTTGCGATTCTAGAAGAGAATTTCTTGGAACAGTGGCAACAACATGAAGACGTGGTTACACGGATTATCCTGAAGATAGTATTCTTTTTGTATCTGTTGTAACAATATATTTTTAGGGAAGAACAGAATAGCCCTGTTTCAAGAAAGAAGAACAGATTTGGGATAAACATAGATTTGCTCTAATGTAATTGTAAGAGATGTCTCCTCTTTAAAAAGAGGAGACATCATCATTAGAGGGGAGTTCAAAAACTACAGGAGAACATTGTGTTTGAGAGGACAGGAGCTAGACTCCATTTGTAATGTATCATTTCTTTTGACAGATGAATAAAAGTTCCTTTTGAGCACTTCAATTTAATCCTTCTCTGGGGAATCTTGTGAGAAGGAAAGGGCCCGCCTTCCTCACAAGATTCACTCGACTATTCCTGTGGTTTGTTATATTTCTTGATGATATTCGCACTTTACTTTAATTCTGTTTGTTGAAACACCAGTTACACAGTTCTGTAGTTTATTGAGTATTCTGTTTCCTTAACACTGCATGTGTTTAGTACATTCATTCTTAAGAAGTTGAGAGATCTATTTCTATTATTTTTTTGAATGTATGATGCTGGGAAGCAGGTGCTGAAGATTCCTGTACAAAGGAATAGGGTCCTATTCCCATTGATTGCCTTTCTTTTCCCTGCAGTGTGATTAGAAACAGGAGACAGGTGTTGAAGGTTCCTGTTCATGGGAATAGGGTCCTGTTCTCTTGAGTTTATCTTTTCTACAGAGTGATTAGTGTCAGGCAGCAGGTGCTGAAGTTCCTAATTGAAGGAATAGGGTCCTGTTCCTTGTTATGGTTGATTGGTTTCCTTTCCTGCAGATTGATTTCCCTTTATTTGGATTCTAAACTGCAATAGAGGAATTGCTTCTACTATAACATAAGTAACTTCAGCTTTGATTAAACATGGTGTGAATAATTAGATTTGTATGATTAATAATTGTGTGACTTTTTACTACAACATTATTTTTGCTTTTGGAATTGAGCATATCCAGTGCGTGGTTGTCTTTGGAATAAACAGACTTCCTCGGGTTGACAATTTATGTGGAGCTTGAATTGTTAAAACAATTAAAGTGACCAACAACTCCCAGTTTGGACCATTTCTCATTGACCTTTTGGAGATCTAGATCGCCTAGGATCTCCTCCAGAGGATTGTTTGAAGTGGTTGAGGATGGCTGCTATGTTTTCATTTCTGTGCATTGAGGGGTTTGCATTGAGGTGTGGCTGGTATTAATCTGAATGGGAGAGGATTATGGTTTGTGTTGCGGTGCCTGGGCGTGGATTGAATCCGAGGTTGTGCTTGGGGCGTTGGTTGTAATCAAAGATTGACTTAATAATGACGGATCTTGATCAGTGGGGGCCTAGGAGACTATAGGGTGCTCCAATGAGTCAAGATTGCTCAGAACTTCAAAGTTGTTTTGCTGGGTCGAGGCAGTGTTGGTGGGGGTTGTATTGGTGGAGGATTTTGGAGGCTTTGTGCCTTTCTCCCCTTTGTTCTTTCTTGAGATGGAGGTGAAACCAGGTGTCGACAGGCTTGCACAATGTAATACATTTCTTTTTCATAGGGTGATGAACTTGGTCTGATCTGACCTTTCTGCAACAGCTCCTGAATCTGCCTCTTGATTTCATCATTCTCCAGAACAGAGCGCCGATAGATCGGTCCATTGGGTAGCGGCGCACCTGGGGTCAGATCAATCGGGCGCTTGACCTGACAGTGCAGAGGAACCCCTATGGGTGAGGTGAAGATGTCCCCATACTCCTCCACAACCTTATCCATTTGTTGTTGTCGTGTAGAGGAGCCCTGTCTGGAGGTCGTGGAATTATCTTAAAGCTATTCTTGAGGTGTTTGGATTTGATTTAAGATGGATCTATTGGATAATGCCTTTTATTTCTTCTCCTAATTACTTTATTCTTCTTAACGGAGTTCCTTCAACTCCCTTTAATGCTACCTGGGGTTTAAGACAAGGGGATCCACTTTCCCCCTTCCTTTTCATTATTGCAGTAGAAGGCCTTGGTTGACATATTAAAAGTAAGATCCAGGGAGGTCAACTTAAAGGCCTTAATCTTTGGGGGGCAGGTTTAAAACTTTCGCACCAACAGTTTGTAGATGACATTATGCTCTTCTGTCAAGCCACTCTAAAATAATCTAAGGAAATTCTATCCATTCTTAAAGATTTCATGGAAGCCTCTGGAACTCTTATCAATAATGACAAATAAAATGTGTTTATATTTAATACTAATATTCTCTCCCAAATATTCCTATTGCCTACCTTGGGATTCAACATCGGATCCTTCCTTATGAAATATTTAGGAATCCCTCTCAATCTAAATTCTCTTCGGGTCTCTGGGTGGAAATATCTCATTAATCGCATATAAGCTCGACTTCAAAATTGGGCATTTCGGGTGCTTAATGCTCTGAGTCGAGTTGTTATGTTAAGAACAATCTTACAATCCATTCCCATCTATCAACTCTCTGGATTGGAAACGCCTAAAATATGTTGTAATGATATGGCTAAGACGTTTAAAAACATCCTATGGCAAGGATCTCAACAAGCCTGTAAATGGGCTCTCCTTTCATGGGATAAGCTTACGAAAATAAAAAGGACCGGAGGCTGGGGGTTAAGAGATCCATATTTGCTAAATCAAGTTATGGGAGCTAAGCTCTGGTAAATATGGATACAATGGGGTAGAGATTTGTGGAAAATAATCTCAGAATAGAAGAATGAAATTTCCTTAACTATTGTAAGGAAATTAAAATTTCCTGGCCGACTGACATATATTATGTGTAAGAAGAATGTAGAAACATTGGAACACCTATTGAATAACTTCTTTGTCATTGAGACCTTGTGGAAAAACCTTTCCTCCCTCTTTCAATAAACAGATAGGGACAACAAGAGCCTCAGGCATACAATTGAAGTCTGGAGAAAAGGAGGGTATAAAAGCCTTGTTCTTAACATAGTGTGGGGACTCTTTATGGGATTTCTCATATGGGTCACCTGGAAAGAAAGAAATTGGAGAACATTCAGAGATGAGTATCAAAAAATTGAAGAGATATGGAAAGTGGTTCTCGAGAATATCAGAGAAACTGTCCTCACCGAGAAATGGCATGAAGTTGGCTAGAAATCTAATGGGCATGAGGATAGGATTTTAGCTATGCTTAACTTGAAACCCCAAATGCTCGCCCCAGCCTCATGGAAACAAAAACCTTTGGGAAGACATCCACATGATTAATTCAATGCTCTACAATAGGAGGTTATTAATCTTAATTATGATGGGGCCTCTAAAGGTAATTTGGGTCAAGCAGGAGAAAGAGGTATATTTCGTGATTCAAAGGGTTTAGTAAGTAGAATTTATGTGACTGATTTTGGATTTGCTACAAATAACGAAGCCAAAATCACAGTGGTAAAACAAGGCATTTTGATAGTTGTAAGAGAACAATATCAGAGGACTATAGTAGAGGGGGATTCAGCCATGGTAACAAGTGTTCTGTAGAAGTTGCAGTAGGGGACAGGTTGGGAGAAAATTAGTCGAAGCTGGTGAACAACTCGTCTATTTCAAGAAATAAATGATATTCTTCCAAGCATTGGTTACCTTATCTCATCACATATTCGCAGATCAGGGAATGAAGCAACTGACTACTTGGAGAACTATAGTTGTACTCACGGGGGTGTGACAACTGGACATCAACCAAGCCAAAATGGTATAGGTGGAGAAGCTATAATCTCTATAGGAAATTGTTGATAGAGATAACGAGGATACTCAGGATCCCTGATTGGGTGCCAACTGGTTAATTCGAATGACGAGGTGGCACGAGCTCGTGCATACCACATGGATAGTTGATGTGGACATGAGGAGACGATGGTGGGTACTACCACCCATGCCAAATAATGACGGAATTAAATGCGGGTGGTAGAAAACTCACGGTGTCAGAAGGGTGTTGGAAACAGGGCTGGCATGTAAGGAATGTTACGAAGGCTAAAGGTGGTAATGTTGAAGGTGGTAATATGGTCTGGTAGTTAAACGTGAAGTTGAGATTAGAAAAGGAAGTCGGTGAGCAGTTGAAGGGCTGGGCGATGGTTATGTGGTGCTTAAATTCGGGTATGTTTATAGCCTTTGTATCATGTCTGTTGCTGCGATAGGAAACATAATTCATGTCTTCACCTCATTTCTATTTTCTGCGTATGAAAGATATGAAAAATTATGGGGGTTTTGTTTGATGTACATGGATTTTGGGACAACTTACTTAAATTAATGCGGAATTTTACAGTCGTTAAGCCTTTGAACTATTGTTGTATTAAGAATTGGGGAGTATATGAAAATTTTCTTGTTGTCCTCGTCTGTGTTTTTTATTCTAAACCTACTTACCTCTTCTGTATGGGGGATGAGGGTTTTTATTTTTCTATTTTCTAGTATATTCTAGTTATTGTTAAGGAGCTTGGTGTTAACGTCCCAGTTTCTACGAAGGTCGCTCATTTCCTCAACCCTTATTTTACCCAATTTAAATCTGAATGTCTTTCAATTGGCTCTGCATGGCCTCCTATCGGCTCTGGTTGCTTTTTCCCCATCTTGAATTTCCTCATCTCTTATCCTATTACTCATTTCCCCATCTCCATTACTAGACTGGCCTTCTGCCCTGTCTGTAACCTTCACAACTTGGCTTGCCAATCCTATGAAGTTCAGTGTATGGCCTCCAATGACATTTTCACGGGTAGCACTTTGTTAGATACCCCATCCAGGGTTTTTCCTATTCAGATTTTTTACAATGTTACAAAGAGGAGGGGTTTGGGCCCTAATTGTAATGGTGGAACTACTAAAGTCTGGTCTCGAAAGGGTTGGATTGTTGTCAATCCATTTGTTTTGTTGGGTTTCGGTCCAATTTCTAGGGGTTCTTGTCCAAATTTATGGGATTTGAGTCTGGTCGGTGGGGTTCTTGTCCTATTCTGTGGGGTTTCAGTCCTATTAAGTGGAGTCTCTTCCATGTGTTAGTACACACGATGCAGGAGAATGGAAACACTCTATCCATGCATGATTTTTCGCAATAGTTAAGGAAATTTTTGTTTCTTTGGAAAATGATAGCCTCTCCTAGCCTTCCTATTGCAACCTTCATAGCTCTACGGATGATTGGAATAAGGAATGATGACATGCATTACACTGCTAAAAATGAGGATGCTACTCTCGGTAATCAGGATCTTTTCCTCTGTTATTTAACTAAATAAATTATTGAAATTATGTTACACTTCACAGGTATTTTTAAATCATATATAGGTGTTCATCTAGCCATGGTTTCGTACTCACCACGACAGTGTCAGTTAATCCAACGATTGGTACTCCACCTGTAAGACAGAATGGTGAAAGGTCAAGCAGTGTAAAATTTTGCATAGGAAAGGGGAAATAAGAACAAGAGTAAGTCCAAAGAGGGCCCAAACAGGAGGGGAAGAAATTATTGAAAATATTTTTGATATCTACATGTCAGGTACTCCTTCTCAAGTAAAATAACTCATTTCAGGTTGGGAGCGTGAAACCAAAGAGGTGTAGAAATTTGCTGAATAAATCACTTATTCAATGGAGATTAACCTGATCACACATCAATTTCGAATTGCATGCATAACACATAATATCTTCTACAATTAATCGTCACATGCGGAAAGAATAGAAGTGATTCCACATCAATTCATCACACACATTAACACAGTATGCATGGGGAAAGCTTATAGCTGAAAACCCCTCAGCTATTTTGTATATTATATGGAGAGAACATGCAGCAAATACATAGCACAATACTCCTCACAAGTACTCAGTACTGTCTCACAAAGCTACACACAAACTAGATTGGTTTTGAACAAGTCAAAGGTTCAAAACTCATCCACTAATTTCCTGCCTCTATTGCGCAATCAAGGCTGGTCTAATGAGAGATCCAAGTTCGAATCTCACTAGCTCCAACTGCGCAATTCTCATCGGTAATTTCCTCCAAGTGTGGTGCAAATCTCATGCACAACTAATGTCACAACTGATAGCTATCTCAACCCTTTCATCTACCTCTTTCACTTGTCGCCACTGAACTGTCCATGCACTGAGTTAAATTGATGTGTTCTTTAGTTGAATAATGAGTTAATAATTAGTGAATTAAATAATATTTAATTCACACAACTCATCTCTAGTGTATTAGCCAGTTAAAATAAATACAACTAGTTCAACTAGTTAACCAGAACACCATCTCCATTAACTGTCGCATCAACTCCACCGAACTCCACCACTTGAGCTCTAACTGA